>LPNX010381507.1:0-185890 GCA_001517045.1 Pseudotsuga menziesii
TAGCCATATAAACAACAACTCAGCAAAAATAACCACTGACAGAAGCAAATACTAACACAAATCTGAATGCTGCAAATTTTCTGTGTGAATGTTAACCTCACTATTTCAGCCCCCTTTGCTCTGATACCATGTTAAAAACCCTTGTTTCACAGCATGCTGGTTTAATGAACAATTTCTTCTTCTTTCACTTCAGCCGGTTATGCAAAGGCCTGAAGTTACTTATGAAATTTATCTGAACAATTTAAACACGCTGAAAACAACTAACAGGCTGTAATTAAACACATACACACCATAAAATTTGACACAGTGATTTTTGACAAATTTGCCCTGGATAAAACCCCCACGGGGAAAACCAGTTTTGAGATGAGAGCTTTTATTATTTCTTCAGTAAAATGTAGGACAGAAATTAAATGCACATGTGCAGCAAACCCTAACCGTACAATCTCCTCGAATTTCGTGCCAAATCAGACAGCAGGCCGTACAGCAGATCAGCCGTACAATTGCCTCGAAATTCGTGCCCTAATTAATGCAGTCCGTACACCTGTCCGTACAGCATTTAATGCAGCCGTACTTACCTCGAAATCTGTGCCGAATTAACTCAGCCGTACACAGTCCGTACTCCTCGGGATCCGTGCAGCATTTAATGCACTGACAACAGCCGTACACCTCGAAAATCGTGCAAGCAGCCGTACATCATCCTGGAAAATCGTGCCAATAAATGCAGCCGTACTCTGGCAATTAATGCAGCCGTACACTGGCAATTAATGTGGCCGTACACCTCGGGAACCGTGCAAGCAATTTGCTGAAATCTTAAGCTTCAAACCCTAACCTGGAAATTTGACCTCCTTGAGCAATTCGACCTCCCTGAGCTCTCTCCTCTCCTTCATTTGTAAAATGAAAGTCAACTCACTTTTGCCTCCCTCACTCCTTTTTATAATTTCACAGTGAGAGTGAAATTCACATTTATTTATTTCCCATAAATAAATTCACTCACTTACTCACTTTATCAAAAGGTGACTAAAGTCATAAAAATCACATTTAAGTGACTTTACTGTGAGGGTCACATTTTCCCTCTTAAGTGACTTAGGCAAAATAAAGCCACTTAGGGAATACCTGACTAGGTACAAAAATCAACATAAAATATTTCTGCAACCATGAACCCAGTGTTAGCCTGACTGATAGAAACAGAATATGATCCTGAGGATCAATATCACTGGTCCCTCCAACGCAAATGATGTCTCCATCAGAAGCATTACCAAGATCAAAGACCCAAGACGAATATGGGCTCGAGATACGAATCGGAGGGCACCCGTTCCACACCCTAAGAAGTCCCACCTGCGCACCAGTTGTCAGGGCCAAACCTGCACATAGGGCCCTACCAAAAAGGCACAGATCAACTCTGACATACCCAATGGATGTTGAAGGAGCCACAGTTTCAGGAAAAAGCAAAACTCGCTTCCCCAACAGGAAAAAAATAGATATGTGAATCCATAGCACAGCCAAAAACCTGTCTTTCCAGAAACCCTGAACCCGACACCACTAGGCCTGAGGCCCTGCGGAGACCCTCGCTATCATGTTAATTTAGTAGTTGTAAATATTCCAAAAACAAATCTTTTGCAAGTTGAAGTTATCTTTTGATATTTTTGAGGTGCAATCCATAATCATTTTTCCAAGTCTCCCTTAACTGCCCATACAAAGTTCTTCGTGTTTGGATGCTGAACCAGTGTTACCAGACTCCTCTGAGTCTGGGTTAACTCTCTCAAGTCTGACTCTTCTCTGTGAGGATTCTGAATCAAGTCAGCTCTTCTGTTTCTGGTTCAGCCCTGCATCATACTTGCTAGTTTGATTTGCGATTATGACTGAGTCTTGCAAGTTGAACACAACTCAGATTGACTGAGGAAATCAGAATTGGTTGTAACGTGTATGTCTATAAGATACACAGAAAAATGAGCACTCGTTGTCTTTTTCAACCCAATTTCACAGCAGACAATGGACAAGCTTGTCAGCTTTTTGGAGTACATAGTGTATTTTAATATGTAGTATTATCTATGTACTTTGAAAGGATTTAATATGTAGCATTATATAGACATTATAAACACTCATATTAGTAGAAAAGGTCTTGCATTATATAGACATTATAAACATTCATATTAGTAGAAAAGGTCTCTATTCTGAAATTTAGTGTATTTTTTTGTCCTGACTCCTTAGTCAACTCCAAAGTTTTTCCCATGTCCATGGCAATTCTTACTTTTCACCCTTGCTTGGTTATTTTCTGACTCAAGTCTGTTAACTTCACTTTAAAGTTTAAACCTTATGTATGGTTACAATTTATTTAATAGATTTAGGCTTTTATATACTTGTACTGTTTGGCATCACTGAGTCATCATCTGAGTCAAGTCTGGTAACTTTTCGTCAAACCTTTTGCATGGTTCCATATTTTTAGTAGATTAAGTGTACATGGAAATCGGATTTAAACTTTAAAGTAGCTACAACAAGGGTTTATTTGGCTGTCCAGCTAAATTCAGATTTGGCTGTTACTTCAGTGCAATTCCAGGCCCATCTCTAAATGGATTTGGTCATGCAGCGCCACTGGGAGAGTTCCATAGCATTCTATCTCTGCCAGAAGTTTAGTCATTGTGGGACTAGTTGACAGGTCACTATGAAAAGATATGATAAAGTAATTTTATTAATGTCCACGAATGACCATACAAGTAGGTCAATGGGACTCAAAATTAAATTCCAGTTGTGACACACCTGGGAGGGCAGAAGCCTCGACTAGAAGCAATTTATAGTTTTGGGCTTGGTAAACTGTATGGCCCTTTCCAAAGCCTCCTCTCAAACCTGTTATGCTGGAAGGGCACACTTCTTGTGTTGTAGCATCTTTGTAGTTTATATCTCAAAGGCATGCAAGGCATTCTATTATTTGTTTTCTGGTCTTGACTAAGAAACATCTGGGGAGTATCTGGCAATTCCACCAAGAAACTTGAATGATGAATCACAATGCTTTGATTAAAATTAAAATGAAGAACTTTACAAAATATAAAGTGAAATCAACAAGCTCCCCATTGTTTATCCAGATAAGCAAATTTTTTTTTCCATTTCAATCTCCATTTTTCCACAGTGCTTTTGATTTTTTTTTCTAAAGTGAGTTCATTGACTGAGTTTGGGTAGTGAATTTCTATGAACTTGTTTGTTGAGTTGTGGGCAGGGTTTTTGGAGAATGAGCAACTTATTTTGTGGCAAAATATCATTGCCTTTTATTTTATGCTTTAGTGGCGAACTCATTTCTCTTAAGTTTACTGAGGTGCTGTAAAATACTAAAAAAATATTTGGAGTCATGCTACAAGATTTTAAGATTTCAGAGAGAATCACCTCTTGGTTCAATGTAAGGATTGCAGCAAACTTTAACAAGGGTAACATGCGAGAAAGGAATGCCATATTGTTCACAAGATTGGTTATCAAGTTGATGGCTTTACATTTTCCACTAGTGTGACTTAACAGTGGACATGTCTGCAAAGTCAACAGGTTGTCGGAGGAGAGCACATGTAGTCCCATTTATTGGATTACCTGTAGTTGGAAATTTTCTTGTGTTTTGTCTTATTGGAAATGTACATCAATGTTGACTGAATAAAAATTCTCATGAATGACAGTAGAATTGAAATTTATCAACCGTCACTATTCATTGGATTGGGTCTTGGACAGTAAGGTCTGTTACTGTGCAAACTAGCACCTGTAGTTAAAGCCCCAAAGATCATTACTTGTTCATGGTAACCTGAGAGGTGTTCACCACGAAACTACCTCTATGCACTTCTGGTTGGCTCTTCTCCTACTCGAGGGGGCGTCCCTAGGATAGGATTGCTATAGGCTATGGCAATGAGTGTTGAATTTTAAGAGGCAGTGATGTTTTAATACAAGCAATAAACATAAGTGCATGAACATGTAAATTCAGATTCAGAATAGTGCTGCTAATAAAATTTAAACTGTAATAAAGCAAGAACATAATTTTCATCTCTTTTAACTCAACGCTCTACTAGTAACTGCGTTAATTTTAACGCTCCGCTGGTCACTGCGTTGAAGTTGATCATTGAGATGTTTCACTTCGAATATCATGTACAGAAAAATAGATACAGTATTAACAAATCATACCATTGTTGGATCCACTTTATACTCAGATATTTCTGAGTTTGATCTTGTCACCGAAGGGACAAGTCAAACTGGGTAAACCATATATGTACCTTGAGAGAGAGGTTTAAAGCAGACAGAAACAGACCTCAGACTCTTAGTCAATAGGAAGAGAGGTTTCAATCAAAAGCACAGGCTTGAGTAATTCAGCCATACTCATAACAGTCATGCTAAGGACACAGTCACTTAGCACAAGAGACACTCAGTCAGACTGAGCAAAGTCATACTCTCTTACAGTCATGTTGAGTAAGGAATACATAGACCACTACACAGACCATAATAAAGAACCTCAAGGTCACGCTGAGTAAACAATACACAAACCAAGGTAATGCTGTCCGGAAAGCCTTCATGCAGGGTGCAGCGGGATGATACATGAAGACCAAGTCACCATGGATCAGAGGGGAATGTACACGGAGCAAGAGAGAGGTTGTGTGCTTAGCTCACACATGGTGCAGGCTCAGACCAGCGTGAGAAGCATGCAGAGATCACGGTGGTGATAGTCCACAAGAACAAAACCAGAGGTAATCCCGTAAATAATTACACAGAGGTAAAAATAGTAAGGGTAAACCCATTGCAGAGAATCGCTGTGAAGGAACCGACGATAGCTGAGATCACCGCAGAGGATGGGCACGTGAAGGAGCCGGCAAAAATAATCCCCGTGAGAGAAATCGCAAAGATCAAGTAATCCCGGGAATAAGACAAACACAGAGATCAAGCCCGGCATAAGAACCAAAATCGCAGAGGTCAAACTCTGTCCAACAAATCGCAGAGTAGACCCAGCTAAAAAACGCAGAGGTAAAACTCTGTCCAACAAATCGCACAGTAGACTCAGCTCAAAAAATGCAGAGGTAAAACTCTGTCCAACAAATCGCAGAGTAGACTCAGCTCAAAAAAACGCAGAGGTAAAATTCTGTCCAACAAATCGCATAGTAAAAAAAATACAGACAGCCCGTGAAAATAAACACGTGAGGATAAGTGGAGAGCCTTCCAAAATCGATTTTTTTATAATAACATAAAAAATAACCTCATCTATTTATAATGTTAAATGGTGTAATAGATTCACGTTGAGGTCCACAATAACCATAATAAAGTAACCAAACCATAAAATAAAAATTGGACCAATAATATTAAATAACCCAAACCATAATTTAAATAATATTAAATAATCCAAACCATAAAATAAAAACTTTAACCAACAGAGTAATATAAAATAATCCAAACATAAAAATAAAGATCTTAAACATGAGATAAGATTAAATAGTCCAAAGGTCTTTATTAATAAAATCATAAAGATTTTATTAATAAGACTATAAAATAATAAATTTAAATAAAGTCATAAAGTAAGTCCATAGGTCCAATATAAAGTAAATAGTCCAAAAATAAATAGTCCAAAACTACAAGTGGGTCAAGGGTCCAAAACATAAGGTAACCATAACAATATATGGTCCAATGGTCTTTAATAAACCATTAGGTAAATACACTTCATAAAGTAGGAGTCATCATAGTCAAATGTGCACATAAGTGAGGGTGCTAGGACCAAGTATGAATAGGACCCATAGTCAACAACCACAAGATCAAGGTGAACCGAAAGGGTGGACAATCATTCAATTAGGACAAACACGACCAAAGACTTTTCTCTCTCGAGGTACATAGTTTTATATATTTTGTCATCACTGTATAAAGGGGAAGATCGAAACGTGTGGTACAATCCTTTTGCCCTTAACACTACTCGTAAGGGTTAGGTACTAGGGACATCATCAAGGGGTGGCCAGTCCTTTGAGAAACAACCTAGCAATAACCGATTAGGAGAGGGCTATGTCACAAGGTTCGCCGATTTTGAACCTTGAGGTTCGAAATTCGGCGAACCTCAAATTTTTTTTACGATTCGTTCATGTTCGGCCATTAAATTCACCAGCCGGTTTAAAAGTTTCGAATTTGCCAGTTTAATTACGTGTGGTGCGATATATGTACTCAGGTGTGGCTCAAATTACATGTATTCGAGATGCCAAACAAAGTAGTCCGCCAATTTCAGAGTTTTGATTTCGCCGGTTTAAAAGTTTCGAGTGGTGCGATATATGTAGTCAGGTGTGGCTCGAATTCCATGTATTCGGGATGCCACGTGAACCCTTTTTTCGCTGCAGTAATTTCCATTTTATTCACCGCAGTAAATTTCCCGGTGCATCAAGTGAAGACTTCAACGCCCAAATTCCAATTATGGTCGTGTTTACATTGATATTGATTCGCGTCCAATTTGTTAGGCTTCCCAGTTTGTGGTTGGATTCATTAAAATAGATTTTTATTTGTCTTTTATCTTAATTAGTAAATATAGCTTATGTAGAAGCATAACTTAAAAATGGATAGATAATAAATATATATTATTATAATTGTTATTTTATATTATATTACCATGTTATTAAATATAACATAAAAGTATATTATATTATTATGTTATAAAATATAACATAAAACATTTATATTGGGAAAAATTATATTGATAAAATATTTATATTTAAAAAAAGAAGTATATTGGCGAACTTAATGCCGAACCTCATTTCGAATCTCATCAAAAAATTCGAATTCGAACCGAATTTCAAGGTTGCCGAATTCGAATTCGAACCCGAACCATGTGACATAGGGAGAGGGGACATCATTATCTTCCATTTTTAATGAATGGCTTTCAGCCTTAGGCTGAGTTTCAGTGTCACACTTAGTCAGGTTGATCAATCCCTGGACCATGATCGGGTCCTCCATTCTCTCGTAGAATGGTTCTCATTACTAAGCTGAGTTTCAGTCTCACACTGAAAGTTGATCAACTACCTGCAGGACCTACTTGGACGTCGTGTCCCTGGTTCAAGACCAGAATATATCTCTGCCTCTACCTGCAGGCTCTACTTGGACATCGTGTCCCTGGTTCCAAACCAGAATACCATAGAGGCATATAGGGGCCCTGGCCACATGCTAGGGGCTTTTCCATCGCATCAACCTACATGGTCCTAGACCAAGAACCCCAGGAGACTACTGGGGGCCCTATGGTACCTTTTAGGGTCTTACTCTATCCTAGTCAACTGACTACGGTACCATCCTCTATGAGAATGGGTCTCGCAACTACACAAACTTTAACACTCCCTCGCAGCAAGAGAGGCATTCTCAGCAACACTAAGCTTGTTTTGAAAGCGCTTAGACTTCAACAAAGGCTTAGTCAACACATCAGTAAGCTTGTCTACTTAATAGTGTAGACTTCATCTTGTTCTAGACATGGTTAACCTTCCTCTTGATGTGTACCTACCTGTTATAGAGCACATGGTTTTATGAGAGCTTGATCTTTTATAGATCCACTTGGAAGTTGTAATTGACTTCCAGCTGAGAACCACTTTCCACATGTCATTTGACATCCTCCAAACTGTGATGTTTGGTATCCATCTTATAAATGACGTGGTTCACCTGAGGTATTATGAACCTTTCAAAGAGATCAACTAAAGACTCTCGGATCTCCTCCCTTTGCTCATCTAATAGAGATGACTCATGGACTGGGCTTTCTTCAATGTTTGTATGACTAGAAGTTCTCTGAAGACTTCCTTCATGGGAGAATACACCTTTTCTTTGCAACCCCATTTTGCTAGGGATTGAGAAGCACTTCTGGCTCCCACTTGATCTCTAAACTTACCAATGTTCCAATAACAAATGCATGGTAATTTAATCCCACAATTTGTGGAGCCTCTTGCTCCCTATGTACATGAGTACCCGGCTCCCTCTCGAGTTGTGCAGATAACTTTAAGCATAAACATAATTGATGAGTATTCATTGCTTGTCACATCATCCTACTTTATAAGTTAAGATTGAATGTCATCGATTTCACTTACTACCATGAGTTTATAGCATAATGCAAAAAATCGGCATTAGCAAAAAATCGGTGAGGGTCTAGAAAACATCTTCTTGGCAACATCGGCGAAAAAATCGGCAAATTGCGGCAAGCATTAAAAAATGCAAATTTTGTACTTCAATAGGGTCAAAATTTCCTTACCGATTATTTCCCCTATTTGCCGATTTTTCTCGATTTTTTCCGATTTTTTCCCAATTTTTGCCAATGTTTGCCGATTTTTCCCGATGTTTGCCGATTTTTCGCGATGTCCGATTTTTTCAAGCTGAAAAATTGGCAGCCAGAAGAAATCGTGATTTTTCGAGATATCGCCAAAAAATCGGCGATTTTTTCCACTATGGTTTATAGACATACACTGCAGCTATCTCAAAGCTGTCACATGATATGACAATACTAAGAGTCAACATGAAGTAGAATAGGAAGACCTCTCTATATCTGCTCTTATGGAGAAATCACATTGTACATCACATTGAATATGAACCCATAATATACATGCAATGGTACAAATTTAGATCATAATCCTAGACAAGGGATTAAGCTCTAGGCTTCACATTGATTGATGTATAATAAACAATGGTTAAGCATTCTATGCCACTATCCTTTAAGCCTGAGTATGCACTTCTTAAACATAATAAAAAAAATGATCAGACTCTAACTTCATTAATACTTAATCACTTCCATCAATGAGTCATAAAAAAAACTCTTTTGCACACAAACCAATGATTAATTATAACGTATCATAATTAAGTGGGCTTGTCATACCTCTTCCATGGGTTACCTATTAAATCCATTTTGTGGTAACACTTGTTAGTGAGCTGCCCAACTAAACTTGATCAATTGATATTTGGAAAATGCCTTGTTTTCCCATCGTTAACAATTGACGCTAGACCTAAAGTACGTGCATACCACTGCCTTGTCAATTGATTTGCTTGAATGGAAGTTGTTAGATTTTCTTATAAATTATATTAGTATATCTTAATTGCATTTACCAATAGGATCACTAGAAGATAGACAAAGCACAAAACAATAAGACAAGTATTTTTCACTTGGGAAACCCAATTGGAAAAACCCAACAACTTTTGTCTAGAGATGATAATTCTGAGATTAGAGTACAATGAAGAAAGAAAAAGAAAAATATAGAAATGCCTTCCAAATATTAGACCCTGAAAATCAGTCTACTTCTGAGCTGCTGTGTAGCTGCTATCTTTCCCAGAAAACTGCGAATTGCTGTGTAGCTGCTGTTGTGTGCTGAAATGATGAGGAGGGGCGCCTTCTATTTATACTGTTTTGCCACCCAGAAAATAACTGGGGTCGACTTCACTTAGGGGTGCAATAAATAATTTTATATTTTATTATTTTATTTATTCTTTTATTGCTGGCTTTTCTCCCCAAGGATTACATTTCTCTTTCTAGGGTTTAGATGAGTAATTACAACAAGTTCAACTCCTGAAGGAGGACAATAAGAATAGCTTCTGAAGTTGCACAAACTCCAACACTCCCTCTCAACGAGGAAGGTATTCTTCGGTCTTCAACAACATCATCATCATCTGGGTTTCATCTGTACATCCATACTGTTTCCATCATCTCTAAACGTACTGAAGGTTGTCTTTATAAATTTGTTCTATCCGGATGTCTGAGAGAGAATCTTCTGCTACCTATCAGTCTCTACTACCGATGGAATACTTCCATACCTGGCTAGAGATCTCGGATGAGCACACATGCACGACCATCTAGTACCTATTCATCTCATCTGTCGATGGGGTACTCCGATACCTGGCTGAGAACCTAAACGAGTAGAGGTACCTGTGCAATCACACGACCATCTACTACCTATTCGACTCATCTGCCGATGGGATTACTCCCATACCTGGCTGAGCACCTGGACGAGCAGAGGCACTTGTGTGAACCCAACCATTTACTACCTGTCTCTCTCATCTGCTGATGGGATTTCTCCCATACCTAGCTGAGAACTTGGACAAGTAGAGGTACCTGGATGAACCCGACCATCTACTATCTGTCTGTCTCATCTGCCGATGGGATTTCTCGCATACCTGGTTGAGAACCTGGTCAAGTAGAGGTTCCTGGGTGAAAGTATGGTAAATGTCTCTCAGTCATCTCTCCCTCTCAAGGAGGGATTCATTCTCTTCTACTCCAAGACTTTCGTGAAAGTATTCAAATTTCACCCTAGGAAGAGGCTTGGTGAGAACATCTGCAGCCTGGCCATCGGTCGGAATATATTGTAGCTTGACTGCACCTTTCTGCACCATATCACGTATGAAGTGATAACGAATCTCTATGTGCTTCGACTTGTCATGAAATACAGGATTCATTGACATCTGCACACAACTCTGGTTATCACAGTGAATCACGGCTGGCCCTGAAATTTGGCCAAACAACCCTGGAAGGAGTTTACGAAGCCAAATTGCTTCTCGGGTTGTTGAACTAGCAGCCATAAACTCGGCCTCTGCAGTACTAAGAGCCACGGAGTTTTGCTTCCTACTGCAGAACCCAGACTGAAACAACATCCTGAAGTGCTCTTCCTATCTGTAGTGCATCTGGCCCAATCTGAGTCTGTAAACCCTTGCAATTTTAAGTCACTTTCTGAATCATATCATAGACCATATCCCATAGTGCCACCTAAGTATCTGAGTACATGTTTTGTAGCAATCTAGTGGATCTGCCTTAGTTCGCATATGAACTGACTGAGAGCATTCACAACAAAACAAATGTTTGGTCTAGTGTTCGTTAGATACATCAAGGACCTAATCAACCGATGATACATGTTGGGATCAATCAAATTTGAATTTGAAGCAGAATCCCTCAGCTTCTTCAAATTTGCATCCATCGGAGTAGCTATGGACTTGCAGTCCAACATTCCGAATCTCGTCAGTATATCTATGGTGTATTTTCCTTGTCCTAGGAAAATCTCTTTTTGCCTCTGCCATACTTCTAATCCCAAGAAGTAGTGCATCAATCCAAGATCCTTCATTTCGAACTCAGAGGCGAGTTTCTTCTTACACCATAAGATGAGTTTCTCATTTCTGGTAAGAAACAAGTCATCAACATATAGTACCAAAATCGGTGGCTCATTATCCACAACTTTGTAATACAGGTTGGGGTTTGCATCACTCTTGGTGAATCCCAGACTCACCAGAAATTCGTTTATCTGTCCATACCAAGCACGAGGCGTTTGCTTGAGTCCATATAACGCCTTTTTTAGCTTGCATACATGAGACTCCTTTCCATGGACAACAAACCCTTCTGGTTGTTCAATATACACTTCTTCCTCAATAATGCCATTGAGAAAGGCAGGCTTGACATCCATTTGATGCAACTTCCATCCCATAGCTAAAGCAATAGCAATGATCGATCTGATGGAAGTGTAGCAAGCCACAGGAGCAAATGTCTCATCATAATCGACTCCCTCTTTCTGAGAGAATCCTCTAGCAACAAATCTGGCCTTGTATTTTTCAACACTCCCATCTACTCCATGTTTGATTTTGTATAACCATCTTGAAGTTACAACTGACTTCCCCTTAGGTCTCGGTACAATCTCCACACATCATTATTCATGATGGATTGATATTCTTCCACCATGACATCCTTCCAAACTTGATGTCTGGATGCATCTTCATAAGTGGTGGGTTCAGAGTCAATGATATGACTCATCAATGCAACATAACTGGAGAACCTCTGAGGTCCTTTGCTTTCTGGGAAAGTACCTATCACGTCCCCTCCCCTCTACTCGACGGAGAGGATGCGACTAACACACTGATCTGCTCTATTAGACCGGGGATCTAAGCCCTGTGAGCATGAGAATAAAAATTCATTGAAATAAAAACATACATGGATGCATAATGCACTGTAATCTACAGCGGAAGCATTTACATTTATTTAAGCATTCAACATGGTCATATTAATTCATAAACAAATACAATTGTAGAGATAAGATACGCAAAAATGCTTATCTTGAAAGAAGCTTGTCCTGCAACCATTTATGTCGCTGCAACGTTCCACCCAACCATAGGCCAGTGTGCTCATCATTCTTTTAGCACCATCGCCACCCCCGAGCTGGGCATGATTCCCACAAGGAATAAGGGAACACTAGCAGTCTCACACATAGCCAAAGATATACCAAAATTTAGCCAAGCCAAAACTGCATTTGGGTTTATCAGGCTGCTAAGGAGATGGAAAGCTTGAACTACTAAGCTAGCGAGCTCAACCCCAGAGCTATGGACACCTGCACCAGATCTGGCTTGGATTTTAAACCATCTACACACCCAACACAAGGAAGCATCCCCTTCTCTACTACACGGTCCCTTGGGCTATGCCTTCCCTTCCAGTGCTCTTCAGGGTGTGCAAAGAAGAAAACCAACCCCTCTATATCTGTCTGTAAGGTTCCTTCCTACACTAGGTTTATCAAGCTAGTTCAAACCCAATTCCCCTCCAAACCAGTTCAAACCAAAACAAAAGGTGCACCCACAACAAATACAAGTTCTAGGCATGGACAAAAACGTCCTAGAAACCAAATTCGATAATGATGAATGGGTAAAACAGCCTTGGGAACCAAAATCGATGTCAGAAAATGTTCATTAGGTTCATGTGGGTAAAAACGACCTCAACAAACACCCAGAAAATCATGGTCTCTTCTCCAATTCACTGGGCATTACCAAAAACGGATTTCCAGCTTGGAAAACAATGAGGAGATGCAACAAATCGTGAGGGAGGCAACCCAACCACGGAGCACTACAAAAACGATTTCCCAGCCATAGGGAAAATGAAGAAAACTGCCCCAAACGTGAAAGAAACACACAACAGACCAAAAACGTGAAGGAGAGAGCTCTCCAAGCCTCCAACTGCATGAGGAATGGAGGATGTGAATGCATTATGGTTTGGGAAGCATTTCTGGGCAATAACTTGCCTCATAAGCCAAAAAAACATTTCCCCAAAAAAGGGTGGCTTCCACAAATTCGAATTTGTTGACTCCCATACTCTTCCCATCCCCATGCAATAACTACCTCAACCAATTTCTGGTAGAAATAAATGATTGGGTGAATAAGACAAGAAAGGTGGTTGATAGCTTGATGGGTTTTCCCTTGGACATTTGGCTTTTCCCCATTGGCTCAAAGGTTTGAATATTCTCCCCCTATCCTTAGGAAATCATGCCCCCATCTCTTTTAATGTTGCATTGACATAGCTGGTTGTGGGCATTTTAATTAAATTGCATATTTACATGATGTCCAAAATTATAATGTGCCTGGCTAGCACGAAATACCATCGGCATCAATTTTAATCGCCGAAACATAATACACAAAATCGATGGTGGGGCTTTTGCCTTTAGCTCCACACCATGATTAATTACAATATATACATCATATACATTTTTAATGCAATAGGGGTCAAAACCAGGGTGTTACAGTACCATGTGGAGTTTCATGCCCCTCTGCATCCTGTAAGATCTGTTGTGCCCATCTAGGTCTTTTCTGACCTACTGTCACATCTTTGGGAATATCAACTGTCATGACTGGATCAATGGGATCGATGGGTTCATCTTTTCCTACTAACTCGTTCTGGATTGGAGAGGAGGATGATCTCATCTACAATTCCTCATCATCGATCTCCATGTTTGATCCTCTGCCTTTCCTGGCAACCGTTTCTTCTTCAAAGGTCACATCCCTGCTAACTTCGATTTGTCTGGATCTTGGGATATAGATTCTATAGGCCTTTGATGATTCTTGCCTGAAGGTTCTAACTTCGCCCTTTTCTCTTTGGGCACATATTTGTAGACTGGACAGCCAAAAATTCGAAGGTGACCTACTTCTGCCTTTACTCCTGTAAAAGCTTCTTCAGGAGTCATGTTCTTCACTATCTTATGCGGGCACTTGTTCTGTACATATACAACTGTTTTGGATGCTTTGCCCATAAGATCTGGTCATGAATCATGGCTTTGCCTGCCTCCACAATCGTTTTGTTCTTTCTTTCAGCAACCCCGTTTTGATGGGGTTTGTAGGGAATTGTAAGATCCCTCTTAATTACTGCTTCTTTGTAGAAATCATTGAATTCTGTAGAGGTATATTTGCCACCATTCTTTGATCTTAGAATCTTGAACCTCTTCCTTGACAAATTTTTGACTTGTGCTTTGAACTCCTTAAATTTAATGAGTACTTCCTCAGATTCCTTGGTCTTAAGGAAGTAGATCCAAGTCTTTCGTGAGTGGTCATCAATGAAGGTCACATAGTAATGATATCCTCCCATTGAGGCAACTGTCATTGGGCCACACAAGTCGGAATGCACTAGATCCAAGATTTCTTTGGATTTGCTCTCACTATCAGGGAAGGATTTCTTGGCATTCTTGCCAAGTGCACATCCTCTACATGTTCCATCATGGTTTACCTGTAACACTGGTATACCTGTAACTATGTTCTTCACTGCTGGGAGAGCTCTGTAATTTAGATGAGCTAGTCTTCTATGCCATAGCCCACCCATACTTGTAGAGTCATGGACTAGGGCTTGGATTGGTAGAGTGTTCAGTCGATACAAGCTCTCATTTTTTATGCCAATTACTTTCGCTGTATCCATGCTTGAGTTCTTCTGCCAAGCAAGTACTTTTCCATCTGAAAATGCTACTTTATATCCTTTGTCTTCTAAGGCTGAGATGAAAACAAGATTTCTTTTCATACCAAGTACATAGAGCACATCACTTAAGTGTAGAGTATCATTAGTCTCTAGCTGAAGGGAGGTAGCTCTAGATCCCTTTATAGTGTAGTTGGCATCATCTCTAAGTACAACACAGAGATGGGAATCTTTCTCAACTACTTCTGAAAGATTTTCTTTATATCTTGTCATGTGTCTAGATGCACCACTATCTATGAGCCAAGTATCACTAGTGGTGGGAATCGTACCTGATAAAGCTGATATGAAGAAGAATTCTGTACGATCTTCATTCTTCATGCTGATCTGGATCTGAAATTGATCTTCTGCAGTGCTGGTTTTTTGGTTCGGGGTCAAATTAGGGTTTGACTTTCTCGAAGTTTTACCCAACCAAAAATTTCGATCTGGGTCTCTAAATTTCGATTTTGAGGAAAACAATCCTATGCTGGGCTCACTCAAAAATTCCACTTCTGTGAAAAGCCCTAATTTCTTGCAGCAGTGACAGGCCAAAAACTGAAAATGCTCAGAATCCAATTTTGTTTTGACAGAAAGATGCACCTTCCTTAGAGCAAAATTCCCAAGGCGTTTTTTTTGCCAAAAGGTTGAGTGAAGACCTTGAAAGATGAAACCCTAGTTTCGACAGGTTGCTGACAAAGTTCCGACAACGGCTTCTTCTAGTACTGCTCTGAAACCATGGTAGATTTTCTTATAAATTATAGCAATATATCTTAATTGCATTTATCAATAGGATCACTAGAAGATAGACAAAGCACAGAACAATAACACAAGTATTTTTCACTTGTGAAACCCAATTGGGAAAACCCCAACAACCTTCGTCTAGAGATGATAATTCTGAGATCAGAGTACAATGAAGAAAGAAAAAGAAAAATATGGAAATGCCTTCCAAATATGAGACCCTGAAAACTGCGAACTGCTGTGTTGCTGTTGTGTGCTGAAATGAGGAGGGGCGCCTTCAATTCATACTGTTTTGCCACCTTGAAAATAACTGTGGCCGCTTTCAATTTATATTGTTTTGCCACCTTGAAAATAACTGGGGCCGACATCACTTGGGGGTGCAATAAATAATTTTATATTTTATTATTTTATTTATTCTTTTATTGCTGGCTTTTCTCCCCAAGGATTACATTGCTTTTTCTAGGGTTTAGATGAATAATTACAACAAGTTCAACTCCCGAAGGAGGACAATAAGAATAGCTTCTGAAGTTGTACAAACTCCAACATAAGTGCTTAAATTACTGATACTGCTATCGCTGTTGAAGTATGAGCCATTCCGCAGTGTTCCCGGTTGAAATGGCAGTCCAAGCCATCGGTAAGCATATGAGGATGAAGTGATCACTGTCACCTTAGTCAACTTCTCCCAACTGCTTCGGAAGCCTAAGACTCACAAGGGACCTTATTACGACTCTAAAAAGACACTAAGAGACACAAAAAGATATCTTTCTTCCGAGGATTGTTAGTGATCAGTGCCTTATGGAGTCCATTCAAAGGATTGTGTTATGTGTGTATAAGGAGTGAATTAGTATTATTGCAGCAGTATATCAGCCCAAAGGTTAGCCTTGTCCCACTATATAAACAACAAAACACATAGGCAAGTATTATTCAAATATAAGCATTTACCGTTGCCCAAATCGTAAATACAGTAGTACAAGCATGAAGTAGATAATTATGACAGCAGTAGTCTTGGTACAACATGTAGGCTTTCAGTGGCAAATGTGGTGACCATTAGGTAATGTCAAATTAGCAGCCCATCACTTGTAATGTGCAAAGTCATGATATTTTCCACAAGTAAAATGTATCAGCCCTAGACTTTGATCGTAATCAGCAGCATAATTGCAATCAGTCATAGATTATCTCTTCTCGTGGCATTTAAACAGGGATTGTATGTGCAACTAGAGGAACCATTTATATTAGTGATCGCTAACCCAAAATCTAAAGTATTTACGTAGTAAATACAGTATTATGGTGTTGGTATCCTTCATCAAACACAAGTAAGATTACACTTTGAAATACTATCATAAATATCTATGGGCAAACTGAACATGTGGAGAAACAAGGATGCAACGGTCTAATTCATATCAGCGTTAAGATATTAGTTAAGCATTCAATTTGCATTAGGGAGAACCATGAACAGTTGATCTAAGCACTCAACCATACTATGTATGTGACTGTGTGCAGACTGTGCATTAAGTAAGTGCAGTAGTATGTCATGGCAGCAGTCAGTTATACTAATCTCATAGCAGCTATATGGCAAACAAACTAATTGCAGACTGAGTGTATTTAATAAGTACAACAATATGGTGATATTAAGTCAAAATGTACTCACACAGTACCGTTTATATCAACAGTATTTGAACTAACATTAACAAACAACATGGCAAACTGTGTTAAGGATGAAAGCTATGTTATATAACTATCTAACCACTGTTTAGTTTGTTGTATGCAGGTTAAGGAAGTCTTGTATCAGTCAAAGGGAGGGCTGCCACTGTAAGGGAAGCCCTATGAGATAGGGAAAAGCTGTCACAAAGGGCCAAACGTAGACTATAGCAGGCCTAAGACCGAGGGTAGAGAAAGAGGCCTCACTGCTATAGCAGCAGGCCCGAGTTTAGGGACAGCCGTGAGTGAAAGGAGCAGGGCCAAGGGTAAGTGGAGAAAAGGCAGCTAGGGCTTTTAGGGCAGAATTATGACTGTTTTAGGGTCTTTAAGGGCAGATTTTTGCGATTTTTGCGATTTCTGTATATTTAGGGTTCCCTATAACTTTGCCTTAGTGTTTTTAGGGCTTTAGAGGCCAGGGCGAATTTGTAGGGAAGGTGGCCGAAATTTTAGGGAGGCCCAAAAGTGCAAAAAAAAAAAACTTTTTGATTTTTAGGGTTTCTAACATAAAATTGCAGACCTAATTTTCACCTAAAACTTATCCTAATCTAACCCTAGAACTTGGTAGTTTTAGAAGAGAAAAGGTGTGAAAACCAAGGGAACTAACCCTAGCAAAAAGCCCTACCACAACCTAGGGCATCTAGGGAGGATGGCTAGCCTAGTGAGGAAGGGTTCCTAGGTCAAGCAGCTAGCCTAGAAAAACTAGGGAGAAACCCTAGGGCACCCTCACAAAGAGACGTGCCTTAGCTTGCTAAGGTGACAAAATAGAAGGTAATGGCCTATCCTAGGAAAAAGTGTAGCACTAGGGCTACCACAAAGACTTCGAACGTGCAAATCCACCAACATTCAAACAAAAAAGTGAGAAGCCTGACTTGTTTGTGCTCGTGTTCATCCAATAGATCAAAACATCACCAAGCAAAGAACTTCACCAAAGAATTATCAGAAAAAGCTTGCAATAACCTAGAAAAACTTCCTCAAGAGGAGCGCATCCATCCAAAGAGCCCTAGCAAGGGGAAAACAAATGCATAGTGTATTATCCCATAAGTTTTGTCTTTAAAATGAAAATGAGGAGATCTATGTATATGATCTCACACTCACTTTTTAAAATATCCAGGTCTACATGCCTTAAAATGAGTCAATTTGAAATTATAAAATGTCAACTGAAAATTAAAAGAAAATAATAATAAAATATAGCCTAAGGTAGGCTACGTGGGGTATTTCTACCCCCAGGTGCCAAAACACGCTCAAATAAGCGAATCACTTCGAACAAAAGGCTGGAGTGAGATGGAGGGAAGGTGCTATACACCATCTAACCCTTAGAATGCTGTAAAATCCCTCAATGCCTTCCTTAAAGCATGAAAAGTCCTGGCATGGAGGGTGTCTTTCCTCTAAGGACATAAGGCCAGGGAGAGCAGGTGCCCACTAGCCGAAGGGTCAGGAGGGTGTCCAAAGTGGTTGCGAATGAAGACGAGTGTCTCGTAGCTAAAGCAGAGGCCACCAGAGCTCGTAAACAAGATATGGAGCCATGTGACCCAGTGGTCAACCCTTAGGGGCCCCAGACACCAACCTCGAGGTTAACAACCCCAATAAAGGGCAGTCAATAGTGCCATTAAGCCATAGTACCCTTAAAGGAAGACCAAAGGTCCCAGCCATGACCACCATTGCTTGATAACACCCCTCCTGGTCGAAAAAATTGGCCTCTCCCTGGAGTACACCTGAAGGTGCGTTGGGTACAAGTGCAACGTAACACCACAGTTTAATCATACATAGTTTTTTCCCCTCTGAAATTTAGCTCGAAAATGTTTTCCAGAAGCTTTATTACCAACTTCTTCTGTAATGGAAGCAACTGCCTAAAGGGTTGCCACCCATAGTCCACCACAATAGGCATTGACACATGAAACAGACCACCACACATTATATGTTTGATTTGGGAAAGTTGAAAGCTTCATTTTCTATCATTCCATCTTGATTCTCTATTGTCAAACCGATCCATGTGAACCAAGGGGCATAACTGTATGCACACGATGCTCATTAATTACATTCAAAACTCATCAAGAGATAAGCCTTTCAAGAGGGAATTGATCCATGCCAAATTCGAATGTGAATGTCTCCTCACCAAGGCATAAGAGGTTTTGATAGGAGGGCTTCTAGATAGAACATCCAATCTAAGAACAAGATGGAGTTTTATCTTCAAATAGTGTTTCCAGGCTAACTTCCGATTTGATGCATCCTCATTTGATTACGTGGAACGTGCTCTGAAATTAGTACTGTTTGATTATGATCACTTCATGTCCACACAAAGATAGGTCTGAGCTAAAGCATTGGGGCACATTGCTGGCAGACAAGAAATCTCTATTGAAAAGCACAGAAAATATGAGACAAGGACTCCCACTGAACCATACACTGTTGTTGCAAATATACAATCTTTTTATTAGATGGGATTAGAAAGCACACCCAACAGCTATGGGTTTATCATATCCAAACACTGGTTTTGGAAGTTGCTCATATTATTGAATACTGACTATACTGCTGGAATTTCTAGTTACCACCAATCTCTAAATGTGCAGATCTCCATTCCAAACTGTCCTTATAATATTTGTGAGATAAATTTGAGATTTTTTTGTGAAAATTTTCACAGCTTACCAGATCACGATTATACTTTTGATATTTTACTTAAGTAACCCAGAAAAGATTGGCAACCATAAATAGAGAAAACCAAACACAAGAGATACCTTGGAAATCCCAATGGGGAAAACTATCCAACAATTGTCTTTTATTGCTGGTTTGTTAATCAACACTTACAACGTCAGGATCTCGGATATGACTCACCGGATCACAGACTCTTGACTCTCACTGTGCCTAAACCCTTAGGATAAAAGACAAGCCCCAACAAAAGATATGACTCGCTTCTGTCACTCACAAGAGATATGACTCACTCTTGTCCACGTGGTACAACACGACTCTCCTTGGACTCTTTTATAATATTCACTTTATGTCAATACCATGGGAAGTAACATGGGACACCCAGTACCATGGGACGCATAATACCATGGACCCTTTAATACCATTGATCATAAAGTATTACAAAAGACATTTTTACAAAACTGTTTAGAGAGTTCTCTCAGCCCCTTCTACGTTGCCGGACATCCTCAATGTAGGAGTACCTGTTGAGCTACAAAAACTAACACTTCCTCTTAGCGAGGGAGTTACTTCTGGAGACACCACCTCCTCCATGATCACCTTGGTTCTCTGTTGCTATAGCTGCTCCCTTTGAATTGGAAGACCTGCTTCCTCAGAACTGGAAAACCCTACTGCTGCCTCTGTTGGAATTTGATCTGGATCCTTGTGCTCCTCCTCCATGAGTGTCATCTTGAGAGAAGCCTCATGCTCTCCCTTTGTCACTGACAACATACAAGTTGATTGGATCTGCTGTCCACTACAAGAATTCACAACCTTACTGTTGCCCGGACGTTCTCTGTGTTGATCGAGCCCTCTTGGGATTGCTTGTAGCCTTTTTGCACATGCCCAAGCCCTATTGGGCATGCCCAAATTTCTTGAACTTGCTGCCCTAAATTTCTGGGCAGGTCTGCATGGTTTCTGTCGTTGCCTAGGGCCTGCCTGGCTGCTTCTGCAACTGCCTAGATTTTACTGCCCCTTGCCATGGGGCTTGCCCAGCTACTCGTTGGATCCTACCATGCTTAGGGGGCTGTGCTGACTCCTTGGCCGTTGGCGGATGTAGTCTGCAGCATCCCCTCCATTTCCAGATCCTCTTGTCACCATTTCCTCTGCCTTTTTTCCTTGTTAGCCAACACATACTTGCCATTGGCGGCTTGCCTTCATGCGGCTGCTGTAGTGGCC
Source organism: Pseudotsuga menziesii (assembly GCA_001517045.1). NCBI lineage: Eukaryota > Viridiplantae > Streptophyta > Pinopsida > Pinales > Pinaceae > Pseudotsuga > Pseudotsuga menziesii. The sequence continues at coordinate 20,960 of LPNX010381507.1, forward strand.
TTCTGCTGGCTCGATCCTCCCCGTCGATATCTCCTCTCCTCGGTGTCGAGTTCGCCCACGGCCTCCAACACTTGCATTTCATGACACTTCCCTGACAGCTCCGTTTGCAGCTCAAGCCCATGCCCTGCTAGCTCCATGCCTATAGCTCCCACATCCTTTGCCCTTCGACGGGCGTGTTGTTGCTCGACGGGCGTGACCCCTTGGCCCCCTCGATTCACGTCTACCACTGTTTGTTCGTTGTTCCAACAACTCGTTCTTGCCCTTTTATGCCTCCCTTTGTTGCCTATGCTCCTTTGTGGGCTCATGCAGTTCCACACTGGCCTGCGTGGTACCTCTTTCGGTCCCTCCTTCACTTAGTTTGAGCCTCCCCCTGTGCCGTGGCTACACTCACGTCTGACGATGCTTCCGTCCATCCTTGGTGGATCGATCCTCTATAGTGCACTGCTATAGCACACAACTCGACTGTCCGCAAATCTTCTCTCCTACACCTTCTGACTTGTGCCTTCTGCGTGCTCAGTGCTTACGTCAGCTCTTCCTAGTTCAACTAGCGCTCTAAGCAGTAGCTCACCTGAATCCTCCACACACTTCACTTGGGCCCCTATCTCGGCCTGCACCACACACTCCCTGCCATTGCCCACGTCGATTTGTCAAGACCTGCCCAGATGATTCGGGGCCCAATTCAATTCAGCATAGCTGACAATTAATTAACAATATTGAACATTGTTGTGGCCGTACGGTACAATTCCCTTTTTTTAATGTCGATCTTGTGAAGGTCTTCTCAACCCACTTTGATACCATGTGAAAATTATTGAGCCAGATCTGGTTGCTAATCTCGAATAAATAATTCACTAATTATTAATTAATAACACACTGAAACTCAACCATACTGAGAAAGCTGAACTCAAGAAATACCTTGGAAACCCCAGTGGGGAAAACTAGCCAACAATTGCCATTTATTGCAGGTTTGTTAATTAGCACTTACAACGACAGGATCCTGGATATGACTCACTGGATCTCAGATTCCTGATTGTCACTATGCCCAAACCCTCAGCAGAAACGAAAAACCCCAACAAAAGATATGACTCACTTATCTCAGCTACAAGATATACGACTCACTATTGTCCACTCGAGATATGCCTCATTCTTGTCCACATGGTACAATACAAATCTTCTTAGACTCTTTTATTATATTCACTTTATGTCAATACCATGAGCCCTTTAATACCATTGATCATAAAGTATTACAAAAGACACTTTTACAAAACTGTCTAGAGAGTTCTCTCAGCCTCTTCTACGTTGCTAGATACCCTCAACATAGAAGTACCTGCCGAGCTACAAAAACAAACATTTTCATGGCTACCACAGATCTGATGGTGCTATCGTTCACCTCTGCTACAGGCAAAAGAGTGCCATTTTTAAACCAAGAATGTTCAACAGCCCAATGTTTGCAACGAATCCCTGTCATCACAAGTTAAAAGTTTCCCCTTGTCACACCTTTGCAAAATGGGGGGATAAGTTGATAACACTACTGATTAGGCTTCTTTTCAAGGCTGCTATAACGCCCAGATTTGTTAATCACTCCCTTTTCTACAGTTCATCACCTTCTTTTGACTGTGATACCCTCAGAATTGCTGATTTGAGACTGCTGTAGATGACTATTTAGCCCAGAATGATACAAAAGTAACCCAGGATAGGAAAAGGTATGATTTTATCGCTACTTGAGGTGACTGTTACCTTGGAAAAGTGTCCAGGGCCTGCTGCCAAACTCTCTTCCCCTAAAAGTGACCAGATAGCCTCTCTCATGCCTAGGTCTGATACAAAGCATACCCATACAACATCATGTTCTGTTAGCAAGTTTTTTAAAGGATTAAACAAACTTTAAAAGAAGCTTGAACATATATATACTTTCTTATGCATTGTTCATTACATCATTTTGTTCTGGATTTCAACTGCTAAATTATACTTTTTTATATTAGGTCAGAGTATGAATAGTTTGTCAGGAAGAAAACGAATGGGAGCTTTTCTTGATGAAGATTCAACAAATGTTGTTTACATCTTTAAATTGTTGTCAATGAGAGTCCTGTATGGATAACTTCCTGCTTGTATCTTATAGTTTTTTATGATTCATCTTTGTGAACAGAGTAAATGATCCAGTTGCAGCAAGGCTCTTGAATAAAGCTGGTGAGATGCCATCACTTGTTCCTCCTGAAGATGAAAGTATAAAAACTCTGTATGTGGGTGGGCTTGATTCAAGGGTCACTGAAGCTGATCTCAAGGACAACTTCTATGCATATGGTGAAATTGAGTCCATCAGACTTGTCTTTCAAAGAGCATGTGCATTTGTTACATATACAACCAGAGAAGGGGCCGAGAAAGCAGCAGAGAATTTGTCCAACAAACTAGTTATAAAAGGTTTGAGATTAAAGCTGTTGTGGGGAAAGCCACAGGCTCCTAAACCAGAAGTTGAGCATCAAGGAGATGAAGCTACAAAAATTATTAGTGGTATGCTTCCAAGAGCTGTTGTTTCTCAGCATCAAAGCCAACAGCAGCCACAAAATAGTCAGGATCAGCCTTCTCTAAATTATTTCAATATTCCTCCTCCACCCCCTCCGTCAGAAAGGACCTACTATCCATCCATGGATCCTCAGAGAATGGGTGCTGTTGCTCCAGCGCAAGAGTCTGGCAGCAGTAAACAGGGCACAGCAAATGAAGGCCAGGAAGGTCAACATTCCCAACAGGCTCCATATGGGCACTCGGATGGTTCCTACTATGGATCACAACAGTCTCAAGAAGGTCAATATCATCACTATTATGGGCCTCCTTATGGACCCCCACCACCATATCAACAATATCCACCATATCAGTCAGCTCCACCACCCCCACTTCCTCCTCCGCCTTATTATCAGCCACAGTATTAATCTAAGCAATAATACTTGTTTCCTTATTTTAATGTAGTTGGTTTATTAAATATATCTGCATGAACAAAACAACAGTTTTCAACATGGGGTGTGTGTAAGTACAGGGATTTAAAAGTGGTTATACACTTCTATTTCTTTTCGTTGTTAAAACCCAGAATTCATCTGCCAGGCATCTTTATGCCACTAAATGGGGGTATGGGGACAATTATTATTCTCAAATGTGCTTCAAAATGGTCGATCTCTTCTGCCATTATGTGTTTTGTTTCCTGTGTGCTGTGGTTAGGTAATTAGTGGATAAACTTGTTTTATGGGCTCCAAGAAACCACAAAGAGCTTATTGAATATAGCCATGTGGACACAAGGACAACATGCTATGCTATACTTGATGTTTTACGCAATATTTTTTGGGAAGGGTCAATTGCTAGAATCCTAGGCTATATGGAAATCTTGCTACAGGGTTTTGTTCTCTGCATGCCATGTTATCTGAATGTTCAACTATTTGTACTTCTCAAAATTGAGTAGTAGAATCAGATTTAGAAACTTTGTTCAACTTGGAAAGATGAAAGTGAACTTGTTGGTTTGTGGTTGAAAATTTTAGAAAAATGAAGGGATTTACTCTTATTACGTTTTAACATAATCCACTTGTCATGATTTATTTGGATTTATGTTGAATATAACCGTTTTCTGAAATTGCTGCAAATTGAATGTAGAACATAGCTCCATTTTTTGGACTGTAAAGTTGGGAATTCGTCGATTTTAATGTTCTGGCATATCTGAATGATACTAGTTCAATTATAATTTAACTAAGTCTCCTTAACGATTTATCCCTTCCAATTATAATATAATAAATTCTTCAATCCTAAATCCATGGGATTAGGCCTTGTGCATATTTTTCAATTTGATCATTTACCCCTTTCAGTTACAGTACAATAAACTATTCATTCCTAATCCTATGGAATTAAGCCCTGGCACATTGAAATGATTTAACCATTTGATGATTTACACCTTTATATATTTTTCAATTTTTCAATTTACCCTTTTTAGTTACAATACAATAAGCATTTTACTCTAAAGCTTTGGGATTAGGCCCTAGCACATTGAAACAACTAACTAGGATTTAAAAGCAAATTACTTCAAACATGAATCGACAATAAAACTTCTATGTGGGTAATTATCTCCCATAATTTTATTATTTCCTAGTTTTCAGCTATGAAATATGATCAAAATTAATGTGCAAGCAAATAGCTTTCGGAAAGCTGGGATGCTTCCATAGGTTTTTTTTTAAGAAGATTAATGGAGCAATTTTCATTTTTCAAGTTCAAGTTCAACTGGTTTACCAAGAATTGTTTATTCTAGATAACATCTTATTAAGACTTAAATCAATCAATTTGGTATCAAAGAATTCTATGGCGATTCAAGGCGTATTTACTTAGATTCAGGGAAAACCCGGAACATAGTGAAATTAATCTGAACCATTGCCTTTTGCATGAATTACAAAAGAATCAAGAGGCAATGTGTAATGTTTCATACCAAATCCAAGACAATCGATCCCTTATTCATCTTTCGTCCTCTGGCTTAGGGAATCTAGAATTATATCTACATAGGGACGAGGCTTGGCATTGCTTGACAGAAAGATATAGCCTGTTTTTATAGATGTATGTGGCCTCGAAGTTCATTTTCATCCCAATTAGGGAATTGATTCTGGGGAATGTATATGAATTGAAAAAAGTAAGCGAATCTTTTGAGTCCAAGCGTCTTCGTATTTAGAATGCAAAAGAAAAACATTTAACAAACATTTAACAAATATCTGAATCGATTCTGACAAGGACATGGTCTTCTACAAATATCAAGTGGATAGGATTAAACAAGATATAGGTGGACACCTCCTCAACTTTGATGGTACATCAAGGGATAATCCAGGATGCGTTTGGTAGATTTCGATTCTAACAAAGTCATGGTCTTCTACAAATATCAAGTGGATAGGATTAAACAAGATATAGGTGGATAGGATTAAACAAGATATAGGTGGACACCTCCTTTGGCTCCTTTATAGGATGGGTCAGGTAGATTTTGAGGCATAATAGGAAATGAGAGAGGCTAGGTTGGGTTAGGTAGATTTTGGGGCATAGTAAGAAATGAGAGAGGCGATCTCATTCTATGAAATACCAAAAACATAGGAATACCAACAAATAATCACCCCAAGGTTCTTAGCCTTTTTGCTGTCTTAACAAAATCCCTAGTTTCATCATATTAATTCATATTAATTCTCAATTTGCAAAGGTTGACTCATAGCTTATAATTACAAAGGTGTAATAGGTGCTAAGGGGGCAACACCACTGAAATTAGCTTGAACATTGTATGAAGGTACAAACATATCATATTCGATAGGAAGATAAATTGGTTGCTTTGGCTAACTTGGGTACTGAAGATAAGTTGGATGCTTTGGCTAACTTGGGTATTGATATATAATGGGACTTATATACCTTTCCCTCTCTGTCACCAAGAACTTGCATTGAGTCTATGCTTGATCCCTTCGGCCAAATAAAAATTTGACCACTCTCGAAAGAGATGATGTATCCACTGTCTTCCAATGTTGATACTAAGACCAAATTCATCTTGAGCTTCAGTACATACAAGACATCTGTCACCTCCAGAGATTCTCTCGACTCTAGCGGAGACTTGACTGTCCCAGTTCCCTTCACATCACACTAGTCATGGGTGCCAAGCTCCACATGCAAACTCGAGTCCAGGGATAATTTTAAGTACGCCTCGAAAATTTATATGTGTAATAAATGGATGAATCTCCTTAATATATAGAAAAAATTGAATATATAGAAAAATTTGAAGGCTATTTTATCAATAATATAATATGTACATATAAATTTTTGGCTAATATTTCATTCTATTATAGTCTTGTAAAATCGTGGTGTTTTTTTCACTAAATTATAAGATGTTGTAAAATCTTGGCGAATATATAGAAAATTTTGAAGGCTATTTTATCAATAATATAATATGTATATATAAATTTTTGGCTAATATTTCATTCTATTATAGTCTTGTAAAATCTTGGTGTTTTTTTCACTAAATTATAAGATATTGTAAAATCTTGGTGAATATTTAACTAAATTATAAAATATTGTGGAATTTTGGCGAATCTTTTATCAAATTATAAAACCTTCTAACGACTTGGTGAATCTTTTACTAGAAAGACTCAGTTTTTGATTATGTAGATTACTAAGGTAGTGCAATAGAAGAGCATATATCAGAGCTCGATTTTTTTGACTCCTGCACCCTCAAATAAACAAATGCATGGATGAGGAGAGGAGGGATTTATTTATACATTTCACAAGAACTATTGGGTCACTCATAACTAGAGGTGTTGGTGAAACACAACTACACTAACTAGATTCAGGGGAAGCGGGTGATGAATATGGTTGTCTATGATTGTCATTGATGTCAACATTAATGACAAAGGTGAAGTATGATGAACATGGCACTGGAGCCATTAATGATCAAAGATTGATGACAAGGCCATGATAGTTGGGCAAGAAGGACAATGGAAGGACAAATGACCCATACTGTGGTCATTTGTGGCTTAATAAGGGTATTGAACTCTTAAAAAAGGCTATGGTGCATATAAAGGCTTGGAACCCATTCATGGTGGTCAAATGAACTCTTGAAGAAGGTCTTTACATTTTTCATTGAAGCCCTGGCTATGTTGTATGATGATGAATATCATAACAAGTATGGATCCCATGGTCTCTTCTTGACGACCAAATAAAAACCATGAGAAGTCAGTTCAACCTTTAATGATAACTCTTGATTAAAAAAATATATATATTTATATTTTTATACTAAGTTGGCTTAGTAAAAAGTCCATGATGAAACCAATATAAATACGCTTTTTATCTCACTCAAAATAAGATGAAATTTGTGTGAACTTTGAGGAATTTCAGGCTGCTCACTGAGGAGAATTTCGGGTACTGTAGCAGCTACAGTAGACATGAAATTATTTTTAAGTTTTTAGCTCTGACTCTTTTTGGTATACTGAGGTAGCCGCAGTAGAAAACACGGTTTGATATACACAGTCCACTGTGGAAGCATTCGAGGGTCTCAACAGATGGAGGTTCATTTTTTGTTTTAATCTCTTGTAGCTGCAGACAAACAGAGAATAAGCTTCTTCTGGTTTCCTTCTCAAAGCTTGACGTCTAACCTCTTCCTTTCTCCACAGTTTGAAGTTTGCAGTATCATACATAGACCCAAATTTTGGTTGAGTGCCTGAGGAGGATCAAACTTGGGGAAGATGAAGTTTTAAGCAGAGGCTTGAATCTTTGGTGAGCAGACCTTAATTTACAGACCTACAAGATGGTGAAATGAGTTGAGTAGATTGATGAATATATGATTGTGGTGGATAGAATAAAGATATGTTAAGAAGAACAAAGGAGATGTTGTAGATTGAGGACATGACAATGAATAGACTAAGTGACACAAGTTAGTGACATATTAGCAGTGAATGCTTGACTGTGTTACCTTGATAATGGTGGACTTGACAAGTTTTATTTGACGTTAGAAATGATGTGAAAGAATTCTGAGGCGTGAGTGAGGTGTCCATGGAAAGGTTCGGTGGTGAGCAGAAGGAGCAACAGGAGCTGTGTTACAACAATGAAATATTTTGATCAATGATTGTTTTTGGGTTGAACTGAGGCAGACAAGACGCTGAAATAAAGACATGACCATGATCAGTTTATGAGCAGAGATGACAAGGTGACATGTTAATGTGCGAAGGTGAATTGGTAGGGATGATCTTGAACTTGATGGTGATAGCCAAGCTGCATGACAGAATTGGATATGTGATGTGACAAGTGTTCATATGTAAATACAAGTTGGGTCTTGTATATGTTTTCTTAGTAGGATCTAAGAAAAAACTAGGCAGGGTCTTAGATAAGGAGTTGGTGCTCTTTGTTTCAGTAGGTGTTGAATTGCTTCACGATCGCAACCGTTTGAAATACAAAAATATTACAAATATTATACCTTGTATCTCTTGTGCAATGTGTTGATGATTATGTGTTTAATTTGATGAATGATTAATGATATAGATTATTGATGAATATGATAATGCAGTAAATGTCTGAATGATGATATGAGATTTTGATTGAAGTTGAAATTTGGATTTAGTAAAAGCTCACCGATTCACCCCCCCTCTCGGTGAGCCATTGTGTCTAATAGTGGGGATTTCATTTTTTATCTTGTCCCTTAATGGTCCAATGGACATGCGGGGACCCAAATCTTGATATACCGACAAACTCATAGAATTGAACACTTTATGGCATGTGATTATGGCATCGATGAACCATTATTAGAATGGACCCACAACCTTGTGTAGTGTGTGAATTTTCAATTAGATTATTTTCCGAACCTTTCATTTTTAAGCTTCCCTTTAAGAAAAAAATAACCTGCTTCTCTGTTTATATATAGGAATGCCACTTTTTACTTCCTTTTGTTGACAATCAAAATATGAATGTCATTTGATTTAATTTTTTTAGAGTTAGTTAGAAACTTGCAATGATTATTAGAAATAAGAACATACAATAACAAGAATAAAAAACACGTTAATGCATCATCATGCATATCATTAGAACTACTCTATTAAAAACTTTTTTTTCTTAGATAAACTTAGGAGGTGTTTGTATCCATGTCTTTGAAAATTTTGAAAGCATGCAGAATGTGGTAAAATTGATTTAGCACCCTGATTGAATGCAAAAGATTAGATATCAAGTAGCATAATGTCTACAGCTCAGGTCAAACATGCCTTGTACATATTATATACAATCATGATGGAAATGAAATATCGTGTTCCAACTAAACTATAGTTTATCATACATAACTAGATCCTTTTCCGGATGATGATAGCAATTACACATAAAAACAAATCACCAAAAACATATTTTACTTCTGAATGACTCCTAGAAAAAACAAAATATCCTAAAACAAGTACTGAACCCAACAAAATTAACTAGGTCACAAATATAATTGATGAACTTGGAAATGCGAATAATTTTTTTTTTACCAGTCACAGACTTCTTTATATAAATAAAAGAATCTACTAGTACATTTTGGACAACTCTACAAGAATACAACCAAAATAATGACCATTCCGATATATACCCGCCATTTTTGCATTCATTTATATTACAAACATCCCAAACATCAACAATAACAAACATAAAATATGAACATATACATTGTCATTAACGCCTTAGATCTTATAATAGTTGTAGAGCAAAATCTTGATAAAAACACATTTTAAACAACTGGGTCAAATTCAGTGCGAATATATAAAAACCATTTGGCGTCTCTCCATGAAGAGTAGCATCCACTAACAACATATAATAGTTTAAATATGAGAAGGCATAAAATAAATCATATCTTTTAAGCTCTATAACACTTTAATGGAACTAATACTCCTAAGATAGAATAAAGCCCTAATAGTACCGAATGAGCCCTAAGAATCAAGAGTGCCCTAGAATTCAATATGCCTAAAAAAATCCATGATAAAAAGCATGATAAAAAGTAAATTTACAATATAATACTCTGTTGTAACTATGGATAAAAATATTACAAAACATGATAAAAAGCATACTGTGTTAATTATTGGATAAAAAGCATGATGGGAGTTTGTATTATTTGATAAATTGCACGTGTGGCATGCCTCTTCAAGACCTGAGCTTTCAACAATGGATATTTTATGCGAAGATTAAAATATCGAGAAAACTAAGAATGGAAAGTGGAATCACATCAACAAGAACTTTCACCCTGCAAGAACAATCCAACGTGGGTGAACCATAAACCTCTGTAGTCTTTATATAGAACAAAATAGCCCATGATTTTCTCTGCAATATTGGAAATCAAGAGCTCAAAAAACGTATCACATGAAATTGACTAAAAATACAAGTGAATGCAACTATATGCTTGCATTACAAGAAAAATTGAGGGTGAAAAAGAGAATGAAAGGTGGAATCACATCAACCAGAACCTTCACTCTGCAAGCACAATATGATGTGGGTGAACCATGAATCACACTATAGGGTTTATATAGAACGCCCCTGATTTTGCCTCCAATACTTGAAATCAAGGGCTCAAAGAAGGTATGACATGAAATTGACTAAAAGTACAAGTGAATGCAACCATATGCCTCAATGACAAGGAAAATGGAGGGTGAAATAACCCTTGGGAGCCTTGATTACTGAAAATTGGCGTCGAAGGAGTGATTTCACTAGATTTTCTCTAGAAATTGGGGGCAAAAGATAGATTGAACGGAGATTGCTAGGGAGAAAATAGTTTTTTTCATTTTCCTCATTAATATATGGGAGGCTCTTCATTTAGGATTTCTTCTTCTTTTAATAAATAATGGGTGAATATATTTTAGTTGAAAAAATCCTTTCCATCTACGAAAATAGTCCACTAAATTTTTGTAACCCCCTTAATATAGCCCGTGGGCTATATATAGCCCCTAAAATTATCCATTCTTGAGTCTGTGTCTAAGAACCTGGAGAACAACTTATGTGTGCTTGTCTTGCGACGAGAAGCCCCTCTATCCATGAACAAGGCACTACTAGAAACTGTGCCAGAAAGACAAGAGACTAATGAGAAATCCTTGTCTAACTTCTCAACAAACTCTTTGACTTGACATTTTGTAGATAGTGCTACTTGCTAAGACTTACTCTTCCCTTTTTTTTGTTTTGGATGTTATGAATCATAATGGCCACACTTGTGGCATGGAAAGTCCTTCATTTTTCTCATGCCCTTCTACTTCTTCACTGCATCCACTCGTACTTTCCTTTCTCCTCTTTACCTGACTGGAAATAGCAACATTCTTTTCATCATCACCCTTTTGTTGGCCTCCATATAGAGATTCCTTTTGAATATCCTCTTGGATGAAGTCATCCCACAACCTCCCACTTAGGAAGATTCTATTGTTCAATGATCCTTTTTATGAAAGGTTCCCATGACTTGGTTAATCCATTCAGAGAAATCCTCACCAAATCTTGATCTGTCACTCTCCCAAATTGCTGCCAAGTCATCACGATCTTGCTTGATCCTGGTGAGGTAAGAAGATACAATATCTGTCTAGAACATCTTGTTGCTCATGAGCTCCTCCTTCAACACCATATTTCTATTGTGGTTATTAGTTTGGTATAAACCTATTAGAGCCTCCCACATCTCTCTAGATGACTTCTTCTTAGATTAGTGAGGGATAAAATGATCATTCACTGCATCTAAGATGATATTATTGGCTTTCACATCATTTAAATTGTTAGCGTCCAGGTCCCTAGGATTTTTCGGTGGGGTCATGGTGGAGTTGGCAATCTACCACAACCTGTTCTTCATGAGAACCAATCCTGTTGTGGCCATCCTGTTGAACTGCTTCTTGCCTATCTAGATTTTTTTCTGCAATCCAAATTTATGCTTGTTACCCGTGCCCTTGCTTGTTACTGCCCAAGGTGTCCTGTAGCCTTTTGTTATTGTTCGAGGTCTGTTTGTGGTTACTCGTAATTTTGCAGTTTGCTCGAGTGCTTTTTATGGGTTTCTCAATAGCTTTGTTGGGCTTGCTCGAACTTCTTGGGTTGCTTGGCAGTTTTCCTACGTCCCTAGGCTTACTTCTCATAGCTTCCTATATTGCCCTAGTGGCTGTTACAGTTGCATTTTTTCCTCGATGACTCTTTGGTTTGGCGGTTGTGTTGGGGGCATCCTCTAATGGCTGTATCCCTGCTAGCGGTTGCTATGTGCTGCCAACCTCACTCTTAGCTCCCACTAATGACAGATCCATGCATCGATGGTTCCTTTTACTGTTGTCGCTCTACTCCTACCGCACTAACCTGCAATTCCTTTCTTCCTCATGCATGTAGTTTCTACGTCAAGCTACCTCTCCGCAATGATTTGTTGCAACTTTGGTCCGACTGTTTCACACTCATTCAATCAAGCCCTTGTCCTGGCCGACGACTACCTCCCGTCACCTCCTACTACCTCCCACCTCCACCCCCTTCGCTGTAAACTCCCATTGCCCTTTTCTTCTAGCGATTGGTCCTTCTAGGACCTGTTGTAGCTTTGTCAAGCTGCAACCTCTCCTCCCTGCTTTGTAGTCGTCACCCTGAGCAATGTCTAACAACTGCTGTAGTGGTGGTTGGTGCTTGCAACCTAAAAATTCTCCATGCGTGGCCTTACGTAGAACGACCATTCAACCCACACCGTATGTTGTACGATTGTCATATGCTTTTTTTTCTTTGTAAACCTCACCAAAATACGATTTAATTTTAAGAGCCAAAGCCTCTTTGATAACATGTTAATTTATTAATGCTAGATCTGATCTTTGTTTTCAATAATTAGCAAATTATAAACAAAAACACATTGACATTTTAACGAATTATGTAGCAGAATAAACAGAAATCATTCACATATTTGACACATGAATTTACCCTGGAAAACCCCAAAGGGGAAAAACCAACAAACTGATAATTTTATTAAGTTGAAATCGTGGGCTCCCATCCTGGGATAATGGCCCACTAAGAAATAATACAAAGATAAAAAAATAGCCTATCACACCTCAAGATCAGTCCTTTGATCTTGTTGGATGCTAATGCCTTTGCTTCCGCTTGGTCATTTTCTTTGACCCTACCTTTGAAAGTCCTTCTCCAACCAATCAATGAGATCTCACTCACTCTATGTGGTTGTTGTGTGTCTCCTCCTTTCCTTAGGCTTTCTTTTATAACATCTCAATGACCAAAACCCTAACCCACAATCTCCAAAGTGATCGATGGCTGAGATTAGATCTCAATCCTCACTTTTTTTTTAACAGAAACTATAAAAGGTTTAATATTAAACAGGTTGTGCACAACCATACATTACAAAAAGACATTCTCTGAGAGTTCTTGCTGTTCAAAAAAGGAGATGGTTAAACATGGCCAAAGAGATGACCATAAAAAGCCACACAGAGTTTTTACATAGCTTCTAAGAACATAGGTAGTATATACCTTAATAAACTGCTGATTAAGAAACATACAAAAAAACATAGACTATCAAAACCATTAAATGTTGCTTGGATGCTTCAGAGGCTGAACAATTGATTCCTCCTCCATAGGATGAGCTACTGCTGTGGGATTTTTAGTTTGCTTGACTGCCTTGATTCATATTTACCAAATGCTGGAGGTCCTCCTGAATTATGTCCACTTTATCCATTATTTCTTTGAGATTCATCTCTATGTCTTCAATCTTGGAGTCATGGTTGCTTATCTGATAAGAGGTGTAACTAACCACCTCCACTAGATTCTTGATTTCTTGGGCAATTTCCCTACTATCCATGATGCCTATAGCTACCATTTCATACAAACGCCTAAGATTTTTCTTCAAATCTGCAAGACCGACATTTTCATTTGCTTGGTCCATTCTGCCTTGTCTGGATTTGGGAATGGAAAGTGCTAATATGGAGTAATTACTATGGAGATCCCTTATTGCACCTTCAAGCTCTTGAGCCTGCTCACCACAAAAAAGACCACCGAGGACAAAATTGAGAGTGCTAAGTTCCTGCAAGAAAGAGTCGCTTTCTTTCTTGCTTCGACAGGAGAGTGTGCCGACCGCTCCTTCCTTCCACCTAGAGCAATTACACCCAAAAATCGAATTGTTGCCTGCTATGAAGAACTGATATTCAATAGGAATGCTGAACACAACACTAGAGTTTAAACGCCGCAAAGGACCGCCGGCTTGTGGAGAGCAGAAACAAGTTAAGAAAGCGGCTAGAGCCAACCTTTCCTTGATGAATACCCTGGTCAGAGGCAAAGACTCCCACGGGATCCCCTGAACTATGCCTTCATCTACACCAGAAATGATAGCCAACAGAGTCCTCTCCGAAGAATACACAGAGCGAGAGGAAAGCACACCGTTAACAAAGGGAGCTTGGAGATGAGGGAAACTTTTGGAGGAAGACATAATGAAGAGGATGAAGAGACCTGGAGCATGCGAGCTGAGAATGCATTTACGCTGAGGGAGATGGCTCATAAAAGCAGCTGGGATCGAGGTAAGGCCGGTGAGGAGTGGAGACCACGCGTCGGCGAGGAGGAGAGCATATGAGCGACGCGTTAAAACCTTTGAGCCTTCACAAAAATCATTGGGAATGAGTTTAAAACAACAAAAATCAAACCTTTGATACCACAAGTTCATTAGGGAATGGGTTTGGAGTTTATGCCTAAACCATTGAGGCAATAGTGACCCTGAGGGAGGGAGGCCCCTTCATTGGCCAAGGCATCTGCTTCAACATTATTTGCACGAAGAATGTGGTAGAATTCATAATGTTTTGATAGGAGAGGGATGATTTTGTCATACAATTGTCGACACTTTATAGAGTCGAAGGTATATTCGTTGAGCATTTTATATATGACATGTCTTGAGTCTCCAAATATCGCTATCCTAGAGAGATCAGTGTTAGCTAGGATTTCCATTCCCTGTAAGAGAGCTAACCACTCAGCCTTGTTGTTGGTCCTATGGCCTAGACCCCAGGCAAAGGTTAGTTCGATTTGTCCTCCAAGATCCAGAAGGATCCCCCCCGCACCTGCCACCCTTGGGTTGCCCTTTGAGGCAACATCAAAGAAGAAAGAAAATGAATTTCTTTTCAGTAACCAGGCCCTGAACTCACTGCAATTATTTCTTATCTCCCATGGAAGTGTGCTAATGGAATGCTTAATTCTTTTACTTGGGAATTTGGACTGAGGGGGGCTCTTCTCTTTTAGAAAAATTCTGCACCATGAAGAATGCGGCTCTAAGATATCTTCAAATACAAGAAAGCTGATATCTCTTGAAGCAAACTTTTCAGCTATCATTCCCACAGTTTTCGAAACTATACGGGTTGAAATGAATTTTTGATCTTTGAAAATTGATTTATTCTTGGCCAGCCATAGCTGCCAGCATAAATTTTTTGGAATGGTGTTCCAAAGGCACATGAGGATGGGTTTTTTATTGAGATTTCCAGGAAAGTGTTTAGTCCAATCTTCTAGGAGCTGAGCCACGGAGTTGGGGGGTCTGAAATGAAAACCCGGAGGGAGAACGCGCTGCCAAACTTTCAAAGAAACACTGCACTGTAGAAAAATATGAATTGAGGTTTCTGCTTCCGAGTTGCAAAGGGCACAATGAGAGGGTCCTGCTATCCCCCTTTTCATGAGATTTTCAGCTGTGAGCAATTTATTGTGCATCAAAGTCCAAATGAAAGAGTTTGCCTTTGGGATACTGTTTGGATGCCAAACCTTTTTCCATAATCGATCATTTGCTGCCAGATCCGTTGATAGCCTCTTATATCCTTCTTTGACTGTATACTGACCATTTTTGCCCCAACCGATGCGATCCCTTGAAGCTTCATTTGTTGGAGTCATGCCATGCAGGGATGAGAAGAGTTGGTTCTTAGCTTCTTCCAAATGAACAGGGGGGTGAAATTCCTTCCAACCAATCCAACACCCCTTCGAATTCCATAAGGAGAGATCATGGAGAGTGTGGATACCAAAGCTGCGAGCCCATTCAGCTAGCTCGACCATCCCTGGGAGTGAGGTGAGAGTGGGCTGCCCTAGAATGCTGCTATCACAGACTTTAATTTTTTTACCATTGCCTCAAATCCAATAATAGTTAGATTGAATTAAATTGATAGAGGCTTTGCACAGGAGCTAGAGGGAGGTTCCCTTTCCAGTCGACCAGCTGTCTAAGATTTTTGATCTAGGTCTTTTGATGTATTTTTTCCTTATTACTCCTTTCCACCATTCTTTCTTGCCTGTGACCAACCTCCAGATCAATTTTACTCCTAGAGGTTTGTTCATTTGCTCCGGGTCCCTAATGCCCAATCCACCTTTGCTTTTTGGTCTTTTGATTGTGTCCCATTTAACCAAATGAAATTTCTTTTTCTGCACCTTTCCTCCTTGCCAAAGGAATTTTCTGATTTCCATACAAATACTGTTTATGACATTCTTAGGGGCTAAGATCATCGAGCTAGTGTAAATAGGACAGGAGGAAAGAATGGAATGAATGAGAGTTATTTTCCCTGCAAGATTTAACCACTTTGAACCCAGAGAATGGATTTTATTTTTAATCTTTTGGATGACCGGAGCCCACATGGTAGAAGCAAAGGTCTTTTTGGCTATAGGAATACCCAGATAAGTGAAATGGGTCCAATTATAAGTAGCATTAATGTGGAGGATTTGAGATATACTACGGAGAGTTGTTATATTGCAGTTCCATCCATAGAGTTGACATTTGTTTAGGTTGGCAGAGCTTCCAGAAGAGTGGAGGAATAGATCCAAGGGTCTTAAGAAATTTTTGGCAATTTGGGGGGAGGCTATGCCTAGCAGAATAGTGTCATCAACAAAAAGAGCATGATTGATAGGATGGACTCCATTTCTGAAGGAGAGACCTGGGAGGGAGCCTTCTTCCTAGAGTCTAGAGAGTCTTCTACTTAGAGAGTCAACCACAAGAATATAAAGAAAAGGGGAGAGGGGGAATCCCTTCCTTATCCCTTGGGTGGCCTTAAAAAATTCCGAGGGCCTACCGTTGATTAAAGGGGCTATCCAGGGGGAATTTATGCAAGCTTGAACTTGATTTATTAAGATGGAGGGAAAACGGAATTTTTTTAACACCAGCAAAATGAAGGAATGTCTCAACCGATCAAAAGCATTTGCCAGATCCAATTTAATGGTCATACCTGACTCACCCTTTCTGGTGCTTGAGTGTATTGCTTCCTGGACCATGAGGATGTTATCACTGATTTTCCTGCCTGAGATGAAGCCTCCTTGATTGGGGAAGATCAGAGATTGAATAATAGGCTTGAGTCTCAGAGATAAGACTTTGGATAAAATTTTGTAAGAGGCATTGCAGAGGGAAATAGGTCTGAACATTTTGATGGAGGAGGGGTTAGCCTCTTTGGGAATCAGGGCTAGAAAGGTGGAGTTTGTGGCTCCTCCCATTTTGCCTTTCGCCATCCAGGAGATAAGACGCATAAGGTCCTTTTTTATTAAAGACCAGAACATTATGTAGAAACGGATAGGGAAGCCGTTGGGGCCTGGAGCTTTGTCAGGGTGAAGGGTCCAAATAGCCTTCTTAACTTCTTCCTCTGAGATGGGGGATTCAAGCTGGAGACTTTCCTCTGGGCTAATCAGGGCAGGGATGTCTCGAACCATTTCTTCCATGTTTTCCTGTGAGACATACTCTTCATCATTGTACAAACTTTCAAAGAAACCTCTTACCTCAGTGCTAATTGCCACTTGTCCTGTGATGATTGTGTCGTCTTCATTTTTGAGTTCCCTCATTGTGTTCCTCCTCTATCTCTCTCTGCATTGATTTTGAATTTTTTGTGTGTTTTGGTCTCCCCCTTTAAGCCAGAGAACCCTAGATCGTAATCTCCATCCCTCTTCCTCTTGTCTTATAATTGATTGTAGGATTTTTTCAAGCTCTATTTCTCTGAGGAGTTGCTCTCTGGTGATTTCACTTTCCTCCCTATCCACTTGAAGGGCTTCCATTTTTTTTAAGATTTCTGTTTTTTTTGAGATGGCTCTTGATAGTGATGCTTGGCCCAGGACTTGAGGGCTGATTTAACCCTTTTGAGTTTCTGTTCCCAAGAGTAGGCTGGAGACCCTGGGATGAAACAAAGCCAAGCATTTGAAATGATGTCCCTGACTCCTTCTAATTCAAGCCAGAGATGATTGAACCTAAATGGGAGGGGCCCCAAATTTTCCAAAAGCGGAAAAAATAGACAAATCGGCTATGATCTGAGATGGCCTTACACAGGAGTTTGGATTCAGGATAAGTCCTGAGAAGATGAGTGCTAACTAGTACTTGATCCATCCTGGAAGCTATATGTCCCAGGCCAATTTTTTTGTTGCTCCAGGTGAAGGTACCATTCTTTGGATTGATATCAGATAGACCCCAAAGAAAAATCAGGTCCTCCAGTATTTCTCCGAAGGAGTCCCTAACTTTAGTTCCACCTCTGCGCTCTTCTGCGGAGATAGTGACGTTGAAGTCCTTTGCTATGAAGCAAGGGAGGAGCTTTTTCCCTTCACATTGTTCCTCTTGGGAGTTCCAAAAACTTTCTTTCTACGCTTGGATGGTTGGTCCATATATATTCCCTATCCAGAACATTTCTTTCTTTTCTTTATTTTCTAACTTGATGAAGAAACAATTTTTATTTTCAGTAGATGAATGCATAGCAAACTTTTCGCTATCCCACCAACAGAGAAGGCCTCCAGAGGCTCCGTTCGCACTAATGGCTATCCCTTCTCCTTTAGGCCAATTTTTTTTTTAAGTTGCAAGACTGTCTTCTGCTGTTTTTTTTGTCTCTTGGATAAGAAGGATTGAAGTCGATTCCATTGTTTTAAATATTTTGATAACTTCAGTTTTCTGGGAACCTCCTAATCCTTTGCAGTATCAGGAGACCAGCTTCATTATTTTTTAAGATGCCGTAGTGCCTTTTCTTTCTCCTTTTTTTCCTCTTCCGTGCTAATAAGGTATTTGCTTGCTTGCGAGTTTTTAACCAGGAAATCTAGATTAGACGGCTTCCCTACTGCTTTTTCCCCTGCTGCTTCCTGTTCCCTTAGAGTTTTGTTTGACTTTCTTCCTTTTTTGGAATGAGGTTCTTGTTCTTCAATGGAGTTGTCTGTGGATTCCTCAGTGAATGATTTTGCCCTAGAATGTGTGACTGATCCTTCTGAGTTGGTTGTTCCTTCCTTCCTTACCATGGGCTGTGCTAGATCCTCTTCCGAGGCATTCTTCTCCTTTTGCAGTGGAACTTCTGCTGGGGTTTCTTACTCTTGATGCTGGGTCTCTTCTCCATTCTCCTCTGGGGTTTCAATCTCTCGTTCTTTAGTTTGTAGTGCTTCATACCTATTTTCGGAGATGCTTTTTGTCGGGATGTGGGGCTGCTTTGTTGCAGTAGTTTTTATAGTTTTCTTCTCGCTTGCTACATTCCATCCTTCTTCTTGCAGGCCTTCAGTGTTGGATTTCTCCGGTTTTTTTGGGCGAGATTTAGCAAAACACCCATATTCATGGCAGTATTTGCATTTGAAGGGGATTTTCTCGTAATCCACTGTTTGCAGGTGGTTCCATCCATCAATAGAGAGATTAATAGCTTCCAGCAAGCTTTTCTCAAGATCAACCTCAACACAGATTCTGGCACATGAGAACATTAGGGATTTTGGCTCTAACTTATCCACGTATTTTCCCAAGGTATTACCTATTGCCCGAAAGTCCTCATCATTCTGGCAGTGAAGAGGGAGGTGGGGAAGCTTTACCTAGACTGGGACTGCCTTAGGGATGTCTTTCTCAGGGTTGAAAGAGAGATCCCATTTGTTAAGATACATTCTTCTTGGACCCATTAAGTAAGGACCATTCCTAAAGATAAGATCCGGATCTTCTTTTTTCTCAAAGATGAAAGAAAAATAACCTTTCCCACAGAAGATTTGTTGAACCTCTCCTTGAATGAGGGTTCTCCAGTTTTTGTTGAGCCATACATCAACCGAACGAGGGGACGACCATAGCCCTGTGAACAAGCCAATGAGGCCTTTCTCAGCGAGAGTGACTTCTTTCCTTTTAGAGGTGGCAGAGGAGAGTTTTACCTCTGGAATTTCAGAGCGCTTGACAAATCGAGAAGAATGAGGAGAATTAGACGAAGTGGGAGGAATGGAGGTGACTATGTTTAGGAAGCGATCTTCAAACGAATCAGGGTCCAGGGGATCCATGAAGGGAGGCCGTGAGGGCCTGCAAAGCCTGCAATCCACAAACCCTAGGAAGCACTATCCTCAGAGGCAAGCTATTGCGCTTAAGATACTAAGATGCTATTATCTCAGTCCTCACTTAAGAACAACATTGTGACATAATTTAAGCTCACTTTTAGTCATTAACCAACATTAAATTAATTAATGTGTTTTTTTCTAAGTTATAGTTAGAAAAGAGATACAAAAGTCACTTGCTCTCGCAAGCAAATAGCTAGAGAGTTAATTTGGAAGACTCCTGCATGTCTGACACCTGGTCAATGGAGAAGCACCTGTCCAAGTTACAATCACCAACATCTCATTTACTACAAGGAAATCTTTTAATTGATGACAATAAAATTATCTTATCTTTTATCTATACGCTTATAAAGTCTTGATAGTAGGTGCTGAGGATTCTTCAAATTGGCTTCCTCATTTGTGGAAGCACATTTGGCCAAGGGATATCAAATAAGCATCATAAAAATCATTGATCATTTCATCTTAGCTCTAGCATCTATTTCCCTTTTTCCTATGCTCATCAAACACTTAGGAAAATGAATTTTAATGGTTGATCTCATCTCACAATTTTAACGGTTAGGGGAGAGATACTAATAGTGGTGTAGAGAGCATAAGTGGTCATAGAAGAGGTCACATCAACAATCCACAAACCAAACAATAAAATATCCACTTAAATATCTAAATTACTTAATTAAATATATATAGAATGTCCAAAATTTCTCAAAAATTTCCCATAAATTGATTGGGACTACAACAGTCCAAAAAGTGAGCCTTCATGGCCAACTATTAATGCGTGGTAGGTCAAGTTTACAAACCATCATGCCACTGCCACCACTTGTAGTGTTATGTGTGAAAGACAACTTCACACCTTAAACCATCATAAAAATTCCAACCAAACAGTACTCATATGCTACCAAATATATGCCATCGAATGACAAATCGACCATCTCTGCCAACCTTCATGCACATAACTAATCTAGTACCCATCCCCACTTGCGTAAGTAAACAAAATGAAGTGTTCAACCTCACATGCTGAATCCATCCACATCCCAACCCTAACAATGCAATATATTGCCATCAAGTTACTAAAATCAACAAATCAACAATTATTTATATTACCAACAAGAAGATAAACTACCGTAAATTGCAATATGTAGTGAATTCAATGCCAACCAAACCTTACAATTGATTTAATCAACCATTAAACTCATAAAAAACACAAGGATCCATTAAACTGATCAATGGCACAAGGATCAACCACGGCATTCAGAAAAGAAAATTTTCAATCCATGCCAATTACCATTAACATCCATCATTAACAGTGTCATACTATAAATCAATAACAATCTAACTCATTTTACCATTTTGCAATTCACAAGTGGAATCACTTAGTAGATCAGTCCCTCATATAAGACGCTCGATCAAGTATTTTTATAGTCAATCTTTTATAAGTATTTATATTGCATAGTTTATATGCCATCGTATTCATGTTCACGCTAACCCCCACTACTATAACCCCTCTACTTTTTTTCTCATTGACTACTATGTTCTCTGACTTGTTTAACTCTATTTAAGAATACAATTACTAGCATTTGACATGATAATCAAGATGGGGGTTAAGCTAGGCCTATTAATACTGTCGACTGCTAAGATTGTGGACTGCAACTACATGTGAACTAGCCAGAAATGGAAAACTTGAGAGTATATAAAGCCCATACAACAAACTAATGTTATAGTAGAGCTTACCGAGTCTCAAATTTCACCTTCACCCCCATGATGCTCTCCCACTATATCTAAAGTTTCAATCACTCTAGATCTTCATTGAGGCTCCTGTGTCAATTTGGCTTCCAACTTCTCTAACCTAGGTCACTCTCAAATAGTACACTGTCATGACCATTGTCATGAGTCCAAAGTTGGATTCCAACTTCACAAACCTAGACTCTCAACTAGTATATTTTCATTCCTATTGACATGAGATAGTGTTGTAGCAAAAGCTCAACAATTTCAATAACAGTAGTGTAGCTGCCTTGTGTTATTTTACACATGCAGAAAATGGCTATAAATAAGGAGAGTAGGAATGTTGGTTTAGTCCAAGCAAGTGGCCATCATTTACATGTTAAATATGAGACATTTAAATGTTGAATGTTAAATCTGAAACAACTAACCTATTTGGCTTCCCACAATATATCCAATTCCTCAACTGTTACAAACAACATAGGGAGTTGTTTATACTCAACTAGAAGCAATTAACACTTGGATTGAGAGAAGCACAAAGGCAGTGAAGGGGATGAATTGTAGGAATAATGTCAGCTAATTAGAATTTATATAGTCGGTAACTTTAAGCAAACTCAAACCCCAAGAGTTAGCTCAATTGGTTGAGCACCCGTCGCTAGGCCTCTCGGTATAGAGGTCACACGAGTTCAATTCTCATTGATGCTATTGGGGTTAGGCATGAAGTGTGCCGAAGGTGTGAGGCCCCTTTGGGTGGGCCCGCCTGATTTATTTCCGTGGACGTAGCCCGTCGGTCAAGCCGGCGCGTGAACCACATTGAAAAAAAAAAAAAACTTTAAGCAAACTCTCTATTGTACTGGTGTTTTCTATTATCTGGCCTTTATGTGGATCTGAACTCATTTTATCATAGTTCTGTCTTGTTCTCACCCATGTTGTGGCCACCATGGAAAGAAGAAATTATGTTGCTCGAACAAGGAGGACACAAAAGCAAGTCACTAGAGGTGCACAACTACAACATGATTCATCGGATGAGGAGACACAACATAATGTTGCAGGGTAGAATGAAGATGAAAATGGTGAATACTAATGCATGCCAGAGCCTGATGGTGCTGCTCCACCTACACTTGTAGTGCAAGTAACTGGTTCAAGAAAGAAGATTAGTGCTATCAGAGGTTGGAAAAAACATGACATGATGAAGGCAATTGATAATCTTGAATACAATGGGTATTATGTGAGAGCAACTGCAAATAAGTATGGGATTGCACCAACCTCAATGCAGTATTGGCTAAATGGTCCTACTCATACCAAGAGGAAAGGGCCTTCACAGGGCCTCTCGCCTTACTAACCGAATAGGAGGGGGAAGAAGTTGTCAGTTGGTGTAAAGATATGGCTGATATAGGCCATGGGTTGGAGTTGATACAATTGAAGTTGAATGTTGCACAAATCTGTCAATCAAGTCCTAATCCATTCAAAGATGGATTTCCAAGGAATTCATGGTGGGAAGGGTTCAAGAAAAGGCGTCCAAAACTTGTTTTATGAACTGCAGAAGGCCTAGATAGAGACAAAGCCTTGAATTTGCACCCTCTATTTGTGTCTAGGTTCTATGACAAACTATCCAATGCCTATCAGAGACATTCATATAGTCCATATAATATATGGAATTGTGATGAAACTGGGTTACAAGATGGAAGCAATTGTAGCATATAGGTAATTGCAGAAGAGGTAGCAGGAATGTGCCCAAAATTCTGCCTAAGAGTAGGGAGTGGATAACCATTTTTTGTTGCATAAAAACCGATGTATATCCCCAAGTTCTATCTGTTGAAGGGAAAGAGTTGATTGAAAAATTATATCAAGAATTGTGAGGTGGGAGCATGCATGGATGCACATCCAAATGCATGGATGACAAAAGAACTATTTATGAAATGGTTGTGCCACTTTGATGCATCTATACCAGGTGGTGTATCATGTGAAAATAGACACTTGCTGATATTCGATGGCCATGGCAGCCACATAGCCATACAAATAATTGAAGCGACAAACACTATGAACATTGATTTTCTAACCTTTCCTGCACATACCACCCAAAGGTTGCAACCCTTTGATGTGAGTGTGTTTGCACCATTTAAATCCCTTTTCAGGTTCGAGAGAGCTTCATGGATGACAAAGAACCCTGGGGTGGAGGTAAAAAGTTTTGAATTAGCTGAACTTGACAGTGATGCATTGAGAAGGGATCTCACTCCATCAAATATCAAGGTTGGGTTTAGGAGTACTTGAATCTGACCACTAGACTATGATGCTCTTTTGCATGATATGGCTTGCAACCAAGTTTTTGAGCTACATGCAGATGATGAAGATGCTGCAACAAATCAATATACAGATGCTGAAGACAACATGTTATACCTCTCTCAAGGACGTTTCCAACTGTTTGGTGACAGTGATGAACATGGCAGTGCTACTCAATATGACAATGAAGCTAGTGAAGATGTCATGGAAGTTCTTCAATCTGTACATGAAACATGCACATATTTGGAAAATGAAGTTCATAATGAAATTTTTGAACCTCATGTGGTCAAAGGATTCCAAGCATTGCAAAGACATGAATAGAAGTTGACATTTCCAAGCCAGGTGAAGCAGCGATAATGGTTAGTGGAAGCTATGATGAATATGAACAAACATATTTCTACTAACACCAATGAAGAAATCATGAACATGCCTTCACAACTAGCATTATTAAACAATGAAGTTGTCCATTATTTTGTGGATGCTTGGGGTTTAGAAGAAAGTGATGTAGGCACCGAGGAACTAGATGTAGCAGACAATGTAGATGTAACACAACTCCCGATTGATACTCATACCCTACACAATGGTACAACACTCAAGTCATTCCTAAGGTTTCCAGTGGAGAGAGTGGTAGAAAAATAAATGAGAGGATCATCAAGTGTTCTTCAGGAGTTCACAATTACTCACTTCAGATGAGTACATAAAACTATTCATTGAGGCAAAACAAAAGAAAAAGGAGATGCAAGAACCAAGAGAAAAGAAGAAGTAGCTTACAAATGAGAAGAAGGATCCAGAGATTGTTTAGGACAAATTAGGAAAGCTTGCAAGGCTTCGAAAGAGAGAAAGAGAAGCAAGAAAAAGATCACAATAAACAATTGGTTAGACATGAAAAGACACTAAGAAAGGTACAAGAGGATCAACTTAGGACAAATGAGAAGATATTGTCCAACTTAGTCAATCTTATTGTAGATAATACACATTTATTCCAAGACCTTATAAATATACATATCCGCCAATATCTCTTGGCTGCTCCTGCCCCCCATTTCCTTCACGGTAGTGGGAGGCCCAATCCCACTTTTCCTTTTTCGACTCCTCCGATTAATATAGGGACGATGGGGTCAAGTCAGAACTACGCATTTTCAATCCCTCCATGGTTGTAAGGCCCACAATGGCCTTAGGAAAATGCATGCATCTCATTCCTTTCGGCTCATGCAAGTGCGAACAACTCAACCCATCAAGATCACACAAATGTAGGCATTTCAACCTACTTGGCCGATGCAAATGTGGGGAACACATCAATATTGGGCAATGGAAACAATCATCCTACAAATTAGCGAGTCTGTTTTGTGCTTATTCCCAACCACTTCCAAGTGGATTTTGTTAACTAGGCAATGCTTTGTTAACTATGGAATGTTTTGTTGTAATAAGAACCATGCCATAAAGGATTTAGTTGAATATCAAGGTCAATTTTCCCGATACTATTGATATAAAAGAAAGTTTTCTTACCCTTAATTTTTTATAAAATAGGAGTCCAAGCCACATTACCCAATGATTATGGCAATGAAACTAGCTGGTCAAGCTGCATAAAGGCCAAGCTTGATTTGTTTTTAAACTTATAATTGGGTAGGTTTGTTTGTTATCTAAATAACAATTAGGTAATTGAACTTGTTTTGAAGTCTTAAGTAATATATTAGAGAAGTTGAAGAGGCATAACACATGCACCAAAACAATTACAGTACCAACTCCAATCACAAATACAATTACTACTACCACTACATTTCAGAATTCAATGCAATAACATTTAAATTACCATTAATTTAATTTACATATTTCATCGCAATTACCAAATTGCATGGAAGAACCAAATGCATTATAAAGCCATTTATTTCACAATTACCAAAACCTGTAACATAAAACAATTCATTACAAGAACGATTACAAATTACAATTACCATATTACATAATTCATTACAAGAACCATTACAAATTACAATTACCAACAAACACGATTCATTACAAATCCTTTACCTTTACATTTACAAAAACGAGTAATAGAACATAGTTCATTACAAAAACCATTGGAATTTACAATTACGAAATTGCAAAATTCATTACAAAACCATTACAATTACAATTACCAAAATGAGTAAGAAAACAAAGATCATTGTCAAAACCATTACAAATTACAATTACCAAAATGAGTAACAAAACAAAGATCATTGTCAAAACCATTACAAATTGCAATTACCAAAGTACAAAGGTAATTTAAAGGTTATGCACACCAACACACCAAAATTGGGACAAAAGGACCTATTGTCCAGAACCAAGGTCGAACCATTTAAATATGCATCTCAATCAAGGAGATCATACCTCATGATCTGCTATGTCCCATTCTAACACAATTCATTAAGGATAATGATTGCGAGATGAGGTGAAAAAGGTTTATATTGAAGGCCTTATGCCACTATGCATGCAAACAAATCACGAACGCCCACAAACAAATCCCAATTATTGACGTGGAATCCCACAAACAAATCCCAAATATTCACATGCAAGCCCTCAAACCCATCCAAGGGTCAATGAAAGTGATGGAATAGCTAAGGGCTATTGAAAATAAACATGTTTGGGGGCCCAATTATGGGTTTACGCTAGGGTTTCTGGAGGTAATTTTGCCTAGTGTTGTTATGGCCGGGCCAATTCAAAAAGGTGAAGCCCCGATATGTGCAGTGAATCCAACCAACCAATATCGTTAGGGTCACTGCAAAAGTTGGAGGGTAAACAATCATACTACAATCAATCATAGTGCACAGAGACGGCGTTTGAATTCGCACAGGCCCTCTAAGCAAAATAGTTAGGGTCATTGCAAAAAATATAAGGTAACCTCACATAATACATCCAGGCACAAAGGTGGTGTTCAAATTCTAAATTACAAGCAATTTAGTTACAACTATACACCATACCACAACCAATACCACAACCCTGCCATAACAATTCAATTATAGCCATACCACAACCAATTTAAAAGTTAGTTTAAACAATTCGAACAACAAAACCTTTCAAGACTAGGAAAAGACGAATTACTTAGTGTTTACTAAAGTACAATAAGGGTAAAACCCATACAAATTTTCAACCATAATTGAGGTGTTTAAAAACATGGAGGGAAAGTGACCTTGTGTGCGTCATAAGAACACACAAATTTCCATCCAGTAGTTAAGGTGTTGGTAGACACAGAGGGTCATCGACTGGTAGGGTTTGATGCCTACTAGGAAAATGCAGAACAAACAATTGTGCCAGGCGAGTTTCCCGAGTTTCCTGTAATGTCTTCACACTTGTGCTCCACACACAATGAACATCCAAGCACCACGGTCGAGCTCCATGGCCAAGCTCCATCTGCAAACAATTGGAAAATGTTAGTAAAAGGTGCACAGTTGAAAACTAGGATGGTGGTGCTTCTTACCTGGTCGAGGGATGCTTCAATGCAGAGAACGGGTCTAATGCGAACAACAACACTCAACGACGACGCAAAACTCCAAGCAATCATTTATAGGAATTGCGACAGACCGAGTGTCGAACCTGCCGACCAACTCCATTCACCAGGTCCCCATCTATCCCAGTTAACATGCGGCAAGGGTTCATGACCAGGCGGATCAGCAAGTAGACCAGGACGCACCACTATCGAGGGGGGAAAGGAAATCACCCATTGGGCTCGGCCAAAGCAACGATACATGAAATGAACTGCAAAAAACTTTGCATAAACCCTAAAATAGTTAAGTGAAACGTGGCCAATTAATAGGCCCACAACTGACACATGGCGTGATTTCCAATGGGCCCTTGTCGTATGCCCGGTTGGCCTCCACGTTTCCTCCACTATGGCTTCAGGGAGGGCACACCACTACTGGTGTCCCTCCCCTAAATAAAAAAAAAAAATCACAAACAACGACTCAACTTCATCCTTGTCTCCTGTAGGATGCGTGCAGGCCAAATCATAATAGATAGGACTGCTAAACAATCATATTCAATTCTGGTTTCAATCATATGTCACTTAAAAGGAACACAACTTCATAACTGGTGCATTTCCTGTACCTTTCCTCCTCAAATTTTCATTGGATCTGAAATACATATTTGGAAAATCGCAAGGGTTTCAACTACCAGTCCCTATGGAAAGGTATGATAAACACAACACCCCTTAAATCCACCATTACTTTCCTTCAGTCTCCAATTTCAGTGCTGTTAACTCCATGGGTTTAGGAGGCATGGTTTACTGTTACCAAGAAGAACTTTTATCAACACAATGACAACAATTTGAAAGAAACTCAAGTTGAATCCCTGTGCCTTTTGTTCCTTTTATCTTGTCATTGTCTTTGATTCGCTGGAATTCTCAAAGAAACTGAGAGTTTAATCATAAAAGTTTTGACTATATCATGGGATATTTCCCTTGCAAAATCTCTGCCCAGAACAAGCACAAATTCAAAACTTCAACACAATGACATGGTCTACTGTTACCAAGAAGAACTTCAAGCACAAATCTAGGCATGGTCTACTGTTACCAAGAAGAACTTTTATCAACACAATGACAACAATTTGAAAGAAACTCAAGTTGAATCCCTGTGCCTTTTGTTCCTTTTATCTTGTCATTGTCTTTTATTCGCTGGAATTCTCAAAGAAACTGAGAGTTTAATCATAAAAGTTTTGACTATATCATGGGATATTTCCCTTGCAAAATCTCTGCCCAGAACAAGCACAAATTCAAAACTTCAATAAACAGATTTTCCTGGGCAGTTCCATGTCAAACTTGGGTCATTGGATAGAGGCAACCAATGTCAAACATTTAATATTCACATTGATAACCGTGGCTGTTGAGCATTCATACACTGCTCCTTTTGTTTTTCACACTATTACACCCATGACAACTTGCCTGCCAATGAAGACTGGCATGGCCTTTTGTCTAAGTTTGAAAGCTTCAAAGACCATGCAGACCATGCAGACTTCTTGAAAAAAAGTTTGAAAGCTTCAAAGACCATGCAGACTTTGATGAATTGAATAACCTTACTTTAATTCTTCCCATGCCATCTTACAACAAACCTTCATTTGATATCGCACTGCTAAAGTTGTCTCTCATGCTAAATTCCCAAGGCATACCGAATTAGCAAATTATTGTCTCATACAATGACAGGAATATGGCAATCGAACTAAATTGCTAGGATTTCAACAACACTAGAACAATAATAATGCCATCAAAGTTGCTTTCCTGTTTTCTGTTTGACCAATTCCCAACAACAGTTCGCTTCATGGGCTTTCTTCATAAGTTTTATTAGGGTTAAAAATGCATAAAGCCAATCACTTATTTTTCTTCTTGACCCAATTTAAAAAATGTGAATTAGGATCCCTTTTATTACTTGACACGTTTTGTCAAAGTATCAAGTGGGGATACAAGGTGAGTTATGGTCGATTAGTAAAATAATCTCTATGATGAAAAATATACTTGGCACATGTATAGTGGGTCGCAGTAAGCTTTGTAGGTTTTAGTACAAATTCGATACTATACTCATACCGTAGAGATCCACCCCACTGCCACTGTCACACTTAAGAGAAACAAGTAACTTGCTCAACACTCACTCATCCACATGAATTTGATCACCACCCTCATTACATTTTTTGAAACCTTGACATTAAACTTGTATTTTCACACATAGAAACTGTTAATTATAGGCATGCCCCAAAAAGCAATCTTTCTGAAAAAATTTAAAAACAAGTCTCACTTGACTTGCTCATTTATAATTAGGTCGAGCATATGAACATGAAATGTCATGTGGGTCCCCTGATCCAGGGTTCCCCTAAAAAATGAAACTGCTAAAAATAGGAGTGTTGGACTTTGATAGCTTTGGCAAGGATTCTGATAAATGTGTATTCCTTTTCCTATGAATAATGTAACTAGCTTTGATGGAATTTCGCTAGATCTTAATCTTCCAGTGGTGCGAGCACAACTGGGGTTAACATCTAGTTAGGAAATATTCATTTACAAACAAGGAAATATTATCTACTGCAAGGCAATCTTATTTACTACAAGACAATATTCATTGGCATATAACATTACTTGGGGACTGCAACCAACACCTTCTTAGCACAATTGGGGTTTAACAAGCAACATGACAATATTTATCTATAGACAAGGAAATATTGTTTACTACAAGGTAATAATAATTGGCAGATATCATTACTTGGGGACTACAATCAACACCCTCTTAGTCACTATGCTGGTTTTTGGCATTATATCCAAACTTCAGTGACGTGTTCTCTCACTATTAATGTAAGTATATTGTGTTTGAAGGAATTGTAAGGACATCCTTCGTTTTCCAAAGGCCGTCTTTAAATGAGGTAAGCTTTAAAGTGAAGCCTAGGTTTTCGCTAATTCATAATTCTAAGAATGTATGTGCCAATACTTATTCTGACCTTATTTCATCGTTGACTATCAGAAGAGAAAATATTTTTGAATAGCCTATTACATTGAAATTCATCAATCCAATCGTTGATTTTTGTAACTAGGAAAGTGTTCCCTTAGTGAATTTTGCCTAAGTCACTAAAAAGGGGGAAAGTGACATGATCCTTGCATTAACTACATGAGATGTGTAATTAATGTCACTTTAGATTTATAAATTGACTTTTGAAAAATTTATGAGGAAGTGAGAGAATAATTTATTATGGAGAGAAAAAGATAATTATTTTCATCCATTGATTTTCAATCTCAAGATTACTTTAGGGCCCTTGATCTTGAGACCGCTCACCTACCCTCATGAGGAAAACCAAAATACAAGGGAAGACATTAAATTCATCCCATGAACATTTGGGAGAGAAAGTAGAGTGTTTGAGTGAGAGACTAATTGAGATAGCTAACACATATTCCAAGGAACTGGAAATTGCACAAATTCCAAGACTGTACAACAGGGTATAGGGGCACGATTTCCTAGTGGAGAATCAACACAATATTCAAGGAGAGGTTGCACAAAATTTGAAGAAGATACTAGGCACAATTTTGAGAGGGTATTTCTCTGCATTAAGTGCGTCAGTACGAGACATACAAAAAGCATGTCGTAATCTAAAATTTGACAGTCCGTACTCAACATCATTGGCATGAAAATCAAGGATGAGTTTAGCATGTTTTCAAGGCAGGTAATTGCTGATTGTTCTCCATCCTAGCACCAAAACTGAGGTGTTTTGTGAAGGCAGCCGGAGCTGTTCAATTTCATATAGTCTTAGTGAAATTCAAGCAGGAAATTTCTATACATGTTGAACACATTTTCCAAGGTGGATGAAGTGAAGCAGAACTTGAGATAAGTCTTTGTTCACTGTTGTTTTAATTTTTCCATTCTATCGTAAAATACTTGAAGAATAAATAAAAATAATCTCTCTCAACAGGTTTTCCCCTTTGGGGTTTCTCATAGGCCAATTTGTCTAAAAATTCTTGTGTCTAAAAATTTTACTTTGTGTGTGGGGATGCCTTTGTTTTTGCTCATTTGAAGTTGTAAAAAATTTCCTCAAGTGTTTTAGTTGTGTTAGTGTATGAGCATTTGCAACTGTTGAGTTGAATGGGTGGGAATTAAACTATGTGAAATGAAATTTGGAACCGGGTTGGCATAACACTAAAATTTTACATGGTATTAGAGCTGGTTAAATAGAAGAGGGGCATAATTTACAGGCTACGATTTTCAGACTTGAGAGGGAGTCTTTCATTGTGTTGACCAGGCATAATTTTTTTTGAACCTTGCATTTTCAGTGTGATGGATATTGGGTTGAGGTTGGAGGACAAGTTGGACGGGGCAACCAATTTCCTTCCTTGGAAAGAAAGATCCTGGACATATTTTCCTGGGGCAGGGAAAGTATGTAGTTGATATTATGAAGATATTTCAAATGGAGGATTGTATGCCGATGGCCACACTGATGATCACCAAATGGAAGAAGCTTCATGCTTATGAGGGAGGGTTGGTGGATCCTACTCTATATCGTTAGCTCATTGGTTCCTTGATGTATTTAGTAAAAAATAGACTAAATATGTGTTTTGTAGTGAACACTCTGAGTGAGTTCATGGTGGAGCCTTGGAGAGTGCACAAGGTAGTTTCAAAATATGTTTTGAGATATCTTGCTAGGATAATAGATTATGGTATAGACTATAAGAGGACGAATGGTGTCATTTTGGTTGTCTTCACGGATTGAAATTGTGCAGGCAATGTGACGGACTGGCCCATAGCACTTCTGGTTGTTGTTTTAGGTTGGGCTTGACAACAATGTCGTGGTTCAATTGGAAGCAAAAGTCCATTTGAATTCTACATAGGCCAAGTACATGATAGCTAGTAAGGATAGCTGTGGGGCATTGTGGCTTCACAAATTTTTGGTGGATTTATTTGATTAGGAGATGAGCCCTACGATTATCTACTATGACAATCAAAGTTGCATCCAACTCTTTGAGAATCCAACATTCCATGATAGGTCAAAGCATATTGAGATAAAGTACCACTTCATTCGAGACTATGTTTAGAGAGGAGTTGTTGAGTTGCAGTACATTTCCACTTATGAGCAGGTGGTAGACATTCTGATGAAATATTTGGAGAGGGCAAGTTCATCTTCTTCATAGACAAGCTGGGAGTGGTGTGGAACACCGTTCTCGGTAAGAGGGAGTGTTTATTTTTGTACCTAGGAAAGTGTTCATGCGGTGATTTTTTCCTAAGTCACTAAAAGGAGGAAAACTGATACGACCCTTGCATTAATTACATGAGACATGTAATTATTGTCACTTTAAATATAAAGTGAATTTTGAAATATTTATGTGGAGGTGAGAGATAACAATTTATTATGGAGAGAGAAGTGAATTATTCTCATCCATTGATTTTCAATCTCAAGATTAATTTAGGGCCCTTGATCTCGAGACCTCTCACCTACCCTCATCAGGAAAATCAAAGACAAGGGAAGGCATTAAAGTCACCCCATGAGCATTTGGGAGATCAAGTTGAGTTTTTGAGAGAGAGATTGGATGAGATAACTGGCACGAATTCCAAGGAACTTGAGATTGCACAACTTCAAAGACCTTACAATAGGGTACAGGGGCACAATTTTGTAGTGGAGAATCAACACAAAATTCAAGGAGAGGCTACACAAAACATGAATAAGATAATGGGCACAAGTTTTGAGAAGGAAGGAATGAATTTGGAAAGGGAATTTCTTTGCATTAAATGCGTCCGTATAGGTTGTGCCATACTCTGATACTTGGAAGTCCATACTTAGCAACATTGGCACGAAAATTGAGGCCGAGTTCATCATGTTTTTGGAGGCAGGTAATTGCTGACTGTTTTTCATCCTAACACAAAAACCAAGGTGTTATATGAAGGAAGTATAAGTTGTTAAATTTTGTACGGTCTTAGTAAAATTCGAGCAAGGAATTGC
Source organism: Pseudotsuga menziesii (assembly GCA_001517045.1). Lineage (NCBI taxonomy): Eukaryota > Viridiplantae > Streptophyta > Pinopsida > Pinales > Pinaceae > Pseudotsuga > Pseudotsuga menziesii. The sequence continues at coordinate 54,104 of LPNX010381507.1, forward strand.
ATTACATGATGAACATGTTTTCCAAGGTGATTGAAGTGGAGAAAAACTTGAGATAACTCTATTTTTATTGTTGTTTTAATTTTCCATTGTACTATCCAATACTTGAAGAACAAATAAAAATAATCTCTCTCAATAGGTTTTCCCCTTTGAAGAAGAAATCAAAATCATATCTCTCAACAGGTTTTCCCCTTTTGGGTTTCTTCTGGGCCAATTTGGCTAAAAATTCTTGTGTCTAAAAATTTTACTATGTGTGTGTGGCTCAGTTTATTTCTGCTCATTTGAAATTGTAAAAAGTTTCCTCAAGTGTTTCAGTTCTATTAGTTTATGAGTTAAAATACATTTGCAACTATTGAGTTGAATGGGTGGGCATTAAACTATTTGAAATGTGTTAAAGTTACAACATCACGAGTCATTCTCCAAGCCAATATTGTGTCTGGATTGGGCATGATGTGTTGAGGTAGGGAGCTTGAGTTGGAATCATGAACTTGGAGTAAAATCTTGGGTTGGACTCAAGAATGACTAAGCCTCCAGTGTAAAAGGGTTTTCCTCATTTGTTGAGGTGAATACTTTCATATGTCAAAGTGATTATGTTGTACAGTATTGTTGGACAAGGCTAAGGACTTGTGTGTCAAGTTAGATGCTCATGTGTTGAGGTGGACCTCTAGTGTAAAGGTGATGATTTACATGTCCAAGAATTAATGTTGTGTGATGTATTACTAACCATGGTCACTCGATGCTATTAAGTATCATCTAGAGACTGGCAACCTCTAGACTGAATTCCTTTAGCATATGATCACTTGGTTTGAGAGTAATATAATATGATCACAACATTTGATAAATATTCTTAGTATAGTTTGATATGATACATAAATTAAAGTTAGCACATATTGGCCACGCATATAAGATAAGAGATAAAGATAAATGGAAATGCATAGAGAACAAAGAGAGATCAAATTGCTCATGAGAAGATTTAATGTCCCTTCTTGGAAGGACATTAAGTGTTAACCATGTCAAGCAACTAGGGGTTAAAAATTCAATTAATTAAATTACCTAGGGAATTTTGGTTCTTAAAAACTACGGAGGCATGTATTAGGATAATTTATAATTCTAATTATTTTATGTAATTATTTAATTAATGTGGAAAATAATGACATGTGGAAATGAGTTCCATGTTAGGAGGGCGCATTAGGTAAGCCAACTTGCCTAGAATGAAAAATAGCAACTGTCCAAAATACTGGAAAAATCAGTCTATCAGAAAAATATGGAAACTGTCAAAAGCAGGGAAAAACAAGTAGTTTCCAAGGAAGGAAAGTACAGGAAAAGTTGCCAGACATAAAGCAAGAAACTTTAGTCAAGGAGGGAACAGTTTCTATTTTGGACTGAAGAATACAAATATGAAAACATTACCTAAGCTTCATACTTGTTATTTTGCTCAAGGAGGGGGAATTTCCACTTTGGGTTGAGTTATACAAGCAGAGAAAAATAATCTATGACTCTTACTTTCTATTTTCATCAAGGAGGGCACATCATTGGATTAGGGTTAGGTTTTAGCAATTGGCAACTTGATCAACAAGTGAAGGACTCACTCAACAAGTCACTCAAGGCATACTTAAGGGTGTTTCCAACTCCATTATTTAGTTGGGTTGATGAATATTTTGTTCTTGAGTGAAGTTAAGCTTCCATACTGAGTGATGAGCCTTGGTCCCTTGGGTGATGCACCCCAAGTCTCCATTCCCCTCTCTTCTCTTCCTTTCAATCTTCAGTGCAGATTACAATGAGAAAAGGAGCAGATCTATAAGCTTTAGTTCGAGCTACGTTAGCATATATTCATCCATTTAAGTCGATCTCGAGTGAAGGAAACTTTACCTATTCTCTCAGACTGATGCTGGTACTAGTTTTGGGCCTCCAATGCTAAGTTTTGGACACTTTTTGAGGAGATTAGTCCTTAGATTATTCTTCTGATATGATTATCTCCATAATTCTATTTTGATATTTATAACACTATAATAATTCTCTCCAAAAGAGCCATCATACTGAATTTTCATGAGAGGAGTCCTCTAATGCCCATTTAATGGGTCTTTTTGACAGTTTGATGCATTAAATGTGATATAATGACCATGAAAATAATATCTAAGTGATTTGATTCATAAAACATCTATATAAATCTCTTTATATAATTATTTTCAGGTCTGGTGAAAGTCCGATTTGAAATTTGTCATTATTCTCATACCCTTTCCCATTGACTAGTTTTATAGTTTTTTTCATTATTGATGATCTATATACTCAAATTGAGTTTTGTAAGTTTATGTAGGTTTTTAATTCACCCCAAAACCCAACCTAACTCTCATATAAGGAAATCATTGGGATCGTATTGTTCTTGAGTGACCATTTCTGCACACGCTTTCCTCAGGCCAAATTACTAGTTTTTGCACAAACCACCCCAAATTGCCTCAAATGGTTTCAAATTAGTTCCAAACCTGTCAAAATTGTATTTTCTACTAAATACATGATTGATATATCATCCGATACTTACATAAACCTTGGTTTGTTGGAGGCTATTTTTCAATCCTAGTTTGCACCGGTTGGGACTCTAAGAAGCGTGGGAGTAGACTTCAGCGCAGCTGATTTCGAAACCTAAAAGGAACCAATAGCTTGGTTCTTAGAGAAAAAAAATCTCTGTCCAAATTTGTCTCTTGGTTTCTTTCATTAGCCCTTTTCCATTCATAGAATTGTCAGTACTGCCTATATTTATCCCCGCATAAAGAAGCATTTAGAATTCTTATAAAATTTAATTGCACATCTTATTTCATGGAAGAAGTAGAGTTTATATTATGATATGATATCAGATCAGGGATATTACAGTGGTATCATAGGTCTTTCGTTGGCCCATCTGTGGAAAGTAAGATCTCAATTTGAAGAAAATTCCAGCCATGTCATACTCTGATGATGACTATGATGAGTAGTATGAAGAGTACTATAGACAGTATGAAGAAGAAGACCCGGAGAAGTATGAAGAAGAAGACTATGAAGATCCCTCATGTAGTACCTCAGGTATATTCAATAGGGATGATGTTGATGATTTCTTGCTTCTAAATTATGATGAATCCATATGGCATAAATCTACAAATGTTGTTGGTCAAATGTTCGGTGGAAAGAACTCCAAGGAATCCTTCCAGTATTTCATGGAATACTATGCTTTAAAAAAAGAGCTAAGGGAGGTCTTATCTTTTCGAAATTATTGCTACCTTGAGATACATAATTTATTCAAAGATCCATACTATCGGTCAAGCATGGAAAAGATTGCACATATGGTGGATGAAGTGTGCAAGAAAGTGGGGACTATATGCTTGCTACCGTGATCCAAAAGAGATAAAGAGGTGAAGCCTATGCTATGGAAAGAAGAGATTCAAATATTTGTTGGTTCTAACAAAACTAAGAAAGATGAGGATGAGGCCCTAAAGCCATTCTCAATTAGTGAAAAGGACCATGATCCACTTAGTTCTTCAAGTGGAGAATAAGAAGAAGAGATTCGTGAGGTAGAGTACAAGTCATTGCAAGGTGACTGCATGGGAGAAGAAAGGGAAGATGAATGCACTCCCAAATTCTTTGTGGGTGATCTCCAGATCACTGCAAAGGATGTTGGTTCATGTAAGGGCGGCGAGACATATTTTTCTTCATATCCAAAATAATTTCATAAATCATATTTACAGTCACATCTTGAGCCACATAATGAAGAAGAGGAAAAGGCCACACCACTTGGGTGTGAACCATAGAATTTGGTGGAAGAGTAGGCCAACACAATATCGCTACATAAATAGGGTAATATCAAGCGTAGGTATGATAAGAATTATGATTTTTGCAGCATCCATGTTTACTTACAACCACCCAATCCATGTGAAGATTAAAATAATTCACTTGCATATGAGGGCTACAAAATGACGGACAATTGTGAGGGAGATGAATTCACTCCTAGTCTTTTTGTTGGTGATCACAAAATCATTGCAAAGGGGGGTGATGTTGTGAATGGTGATAAGGAACCTTTCATATCAGATCCAAAAGAAGAACATATATGATATCTGAAATCATCATTTGAACTTCCTAATGAAGTGGAAGACTAACCCCCACTAGTTGGGTGTGAACTAGAAAACTTGAAGGAATAACTCATGCAAAGGGATGAACACAGTTCAGATTTTTGTACTCCCTTGTAGCATGATTAAGTTGCATCTAGATAAAAGGATAGGATTGACATCAGTAAGAATCCACATCCCACTATCATCATTGAGGAAATCCATGAACCACCTAGTCTTGCAACTGGGAAAACTGAAATAAAGATCTATGAAGGGGAGCACAAGTTACTGCAATGTATTTGTAGTGAGGGAGAAGGAGAAGTTTCCCAGGAGCATAAAGATAAATATGTTGCAAAAATGGGAGACATAAGTGAAATCCTTATTGGTGAGGATTGTGCAACAAAAGAGCAGGGTGTTCATTCACTTGACCCTACCACCAGTGCTGTAGAAAAACAATACAGAGAGATAAGAAACACTCTAGACATGGTTGAAAGAGTACCTATTGATGGGTGTTCAAGTTTTAGTCATACATCTATTGAGGGATGTCCACCTCTATATGTTGGTGACATATATATTTCACTTGAATAAAATGTCCCAAGATCAAATTCCACATCACCACTAGAGTTTCGTGAAATTGATCCAAGAGAGAGGGAAGCAGAAGAGGTTCATCTTCTAGAACTTCATTTTCTTGTAGGGTCACTGAAGATGAGTGAGTGCAAGATCAAAGAGGCCCTACACACTCTCCATGGAACCCATGCATTGATGAAAAATCTCTTTTGGAACTTGGAGGTGTTGCTACTACAACCCCTACCCCAATTTTTTTTAAGATTTCAGGGCCCCTCCTTATATTTTTAGCTTTTAAACTTTCTTAGACTACTTTGGTCTCTTTGAGGATCCTTTCCAAGACTTAGTTTTATTTTCAACAAGTTAGAATTTTTTTTTTTGCCAAGATAGAACTCAGTTTTTTCACCCGATGTGTCGGCTGAACTCATCAAGTTTGGCCGACACTTTGGGATAACTCATTTTTCTCGTCCGATTTCTTACCTGCTTTATTGTTTTTCAGAAACATTTGTTGAGTTTTTTGATACGTTGGCGAAACTTCGTCTTCAGGGCCGACATTATCTGTGGGGTTATCTTTTTATTGTCGACATTCTTGATCGAAGTTTTACGAGAATCATCGAGAAATATCACTGTTTGGAGCCGACGATATCAACTAGACTAGAAAATTGATGTCGAAGCTATCGATAGAAGCTCAAGTTTTCTGCCCAACGCTTCTTCTTTGGGAGTTCTTTATAAGTTTGTCGACCACCTTTCTTGCAGAGCTTTCTAGTGAGTTTTGTTGACAACATCGGTATAACTCGTGTTTTCATGCTGATACGTTCAACTAGGTTTAAATTTTGCGACCAATGAACCTGTCCTGTTTTTTTTTTGCCGAAAGACCTTTTCTGCGGAGTTTTTCAATTTTTTTTCCCTATAGTTGCAGCATGACTCAGAGTTTTGTTTCGACTAATGTGGTGAAATTCAAGGATTGTAGCCGATGTTTGTCATCAAAACCTTTGGATAAATTATTCCGAAGATGTATTTGGGGATGTTTTCAATGAGTTGAGCCGATGGTTTTAGAAAGGTTTGGATGTTGGAACCGATGATGTCGGGCTTTTTAGTTTTCTCTTGCCGATGAATGTTAAATTTTTGATAAAACGACATTTTGGGGGTACTAATTTGACCGGATTAGGGTTTTGTCTCTGCTGTGGTTTTAAATCCATTGCCCAACCTCATAGGATTTTTTCTCTCGCATTGACCTTCAGAGGTTTTCCCCAAGTCGGTTTCCTTAGGGTCCTGGGCATCTCTGATATTGACCTAGTTTGATAGCTCAACCATGATGTCTTTCACCTATTTCCGCACTTGTTGTTTTCCCTCTGCAGACCAGAGATGGATCTATCAGGTTCTTGGGATTGTAATGATTGGGAGGAACCGATGGTTTAGCATGGCTTAGGGTTTATTTTTGAGCCACATTTCTTTGCCCCTGTTACCGTCTCTGAGATTTCAAAGAAAGTTCATGGTTTTCGGGTTAACCTAGTGTTCGAAATACAAAGCTTTTACTACGTTCTCACTTTGCTTGTTTTCTTGCATATAAAAGAAAGGTTCATATCTGTACCTTGATGTTAAAACTGAATGGAAACCTAGCAGAAACAAGCTTAGAAAGCCTTGGGTAGGGATTAAAACCTGATTTTATTATTTTCTTCATCTTTACCAAATACACAAGAACTAAAATATCCTAATCCCAAAACAACATTTAGGGATTGCACTTGGGATGTTGTTTTCCAGTACGGTTTTTGAAGTGTTTGGATGACATACATAATTTCGTTACATCACAAGGTTGCTTTCATATGGCCAAAGATGAATCGGTAAAACATCTTTTTGTTCTTCAACATATTAAGAAATGAATGTTTTTCTGAAAAGAAAATATATGTTTGATTAGCTAGGTTTCATTATCTTGCATCTTAATAATATCTTTTCATTCCAATATATTCTATGGATATGAACGCATGTTGTTTTGATCACGGTAACACTAAGTTTTTCTTATGGTTGTGCTACAACTTCAGTCTTCACACCACAACATGCCAAAGAAGGGTGGGAAGAAGAAGGCCAAGGTCATTGAAGAGGACTCATACATGAATATTTTGACCAGAATGGAGACTGTCTACGAGGATACGAAAGTTGTCACAGGATTTGAACCAAAATTTGGGGCCAGATTTATCAAATGATCAAGGATCATACCGTTCCGAATGCAAGAACTATGATCATGTCAAACAAAAAAGGAATAAGATGAAAGAGAAAGAAGGGAAACTAAAAAGGCAGCTGAAAAATCCAAGAGGAACACTTGAAATATCTCCAGGACAGAATGCAGGAGGATGAAATAAGTAGACTATCACTGTAGAAGCTGATGGACGGAGAAAATTCATTGGAGGATTAGCTGGACCTTCCTAAGTTTTTTATTGTTTGCATGTGGCACTTTATGTAAATTATATTATCTTATTTTCATTTTCCTAGTGCAAGTCACTAGAGGATGAATTTTGTAAGTCGAAGAGTCAAGGAAGCTCAAAAGGCATGGGTAGCCCAAAAGTCATTTGTAAAATGTATAAATAGGGGTAGAATAGAGATTAAAAAGGACTTTTTGCTAGCGCATTGATGCTGAAGTTATTTGTATGAGAAATATTTCTTTTATAAATTCATTAGAACCAATTTTGTTGGAGGATGGACTGTACAAGTTTCAAATGGATTGTGTGGATTTCTAATGTTGAACTACTTCTTTTAGATGTTGTGCAACTATGAGATCATTCTAACTTAATGAACTACTTATGCAGTGATGAATGATTTTACTTTCTGTTAGAAATTTTGTGCATGTGGATGAGTAATGAATTATTTAACAAACATAGCTATCTTTGTTTATATCTTTATGCTGTAATTATGTATGTAGAATTTGAACAACTACCTATAGGATTCCACAAGCAACATTATAGTACATTACTCATTTAAATATAATCTTTTCTCCCCTTGGGGATATAGTAGATTAGATTAGAGTAAATTAGAATATGGTAGATTTACTTGCATTTAGTTTAGGCACGTGCATTTCATCTTAAAACTTAAAATCACATAAATGGTGGAACGAATTGCAACTGGTAAAACTGACTTAAAACGTTCTTTTAATTATACGGTAGTCGGGCTGCTAATCGGAGGGAGTCCACATACCAAACAATAAACGATTTAATTGGGAACGATTATTGGGGAGAATCCCTATTGTCGGTTCTTGGGATTTTTTCAGACATCAATAGTTTTGGCACTAGAAGGAGGGCCTCCAGTGCATGGCTGGCAAAAGAAAATTCGTTTGCTAGAAACTATTCCATTGGTGATAGCTCTAAAACTAAGTTTCCTGAAGAAAGAGTAGGCTCCAACGAAGAAGGTTCAAAAATCCTTTACCGAGTTCCTTTTGAAGTAGTTAACCAATTGAGGAGACACACAAGGTCTTATGTAAGGAAGCTTGGAGGATTGACAACAATCCCTGAATTACTAAGAAGGAAGAATTCCAGGAAAGTACCTACTTACACTGGAGATTCAATTTTGGTGGGAAATTTGGAAGAGTGGGTAAAGTTGTCCATTCAATAGATTGTCCAACCACTTGATTAGTTGGGATCCGATTCCCCTATTTTTCACTCTCCATTACAGTCACCTGTACAGTCTCCACGATAGACTCCTTGTCGAATTATGGCTGGAAATGTACCCCAAATGCTAATCAACTTGTGAATCCTAATCCACTAGCCTGGAGAATCAGAACACCACTCAACCTGGTTGCTCCTTTACATGATTTTCCTAAGCATCTTGAAAAGGCATTACCTAAGTTCGACCCCGGAAAAGGCATTTCAGTAGAATACCACCTGCAAATTTTCTACTTGGATTTGGAACTTTTGGCTGTTGAACACGAAGATGTGGTATGTAGAATTTTTCCACATACCTTTGAAGCTAAGGCCTTTGCTTGGTATTTCAGTTTACAAACAAATTGAATAATTGATTGGAATACTTTTGTAAGGGTGTTTAAGAGCAAGTTTGGTAGTCAACGAACCCTTGTCACTCTCATGAAATAACTGCTCAGTCTGAGAATTGATAAGAAAGAAAATATGCAAGATTTTAACCAGAGGTTTGCTACTCATTTGAATAATTTCAGTGCTACAACAAAGCATACTGAAGAAACTTTAATAGAATACTACACTTCAACACTCTGTCCTAACATAGCAATGTTTGTCAAAAGAGTAGTAAAACCTTCTTTGGTGGAGAATTTCGAGGAAGCAAAGAAGGTAAAAGCCGAACTTGACAACATAAACAAACATACTGCAGAATCAAAGGTAAATACTTTTAGTGATAAAAAACCCTTGCTGTTAACTAGACCTAAGGAAGAACACTCAACTGAATTAGAAAATGTAATTGAGATGGTACAAAAGTTGTCAAATAAAATTGTAGATCTGGAAAAGGACAAAGAAGCCAGTTCAGCCCAAAAATAGTTTAAACCTTATTTCAATAAAAAAAGAAAGTGGAACATCTCAAACACCTGTGTATAATTCTTATGTTCTGAATTTTAATGAAGTAGGTCTGGATCATTTCTGCACTTTTCATCAAGAACCTCATTCTGAAAAGAGTTTCCCACAATGGATTAACTCAATGACTCTAGTTATGAATCAAATATTAGATGCTCAAATAACAGAGCCTGAGGTGAAAGAACAAGGAACAAATGGACCAGAAGAAACACATGAAACCACAATGGTATTATGGGATTGTGCACCTACACTGGGATTAAATGAAGAGGAACCTATTGAAGAGATCCAACTTTCATCAGTTAATGTTACAACCAAAAGTAAAGGACCAGTAATAGATGAAATCTTAATACTGCCTAAAATTAAGAAGATACAAGAAACTATGATGAATATTAGTTGTACTACCTAAAAACATCTAAGTCTGATCTGGTCAACATAAAATATAAATTTCTAGCAGTCAGTAATCCTGTAAAGATAGTGGAGAATACAACAAAAAGCAGTAAGAAGGGTCCAGTAGAATATGATATGGGGTATGACATCGTAGAAGACATTAAGAAAACGAAAGCAAATATTTCTTTATTTGAATTGTGTAATTTACCCTAGCAAAGAAAGAAGCTTCCATAGGATTTTGATCCACAATCCACTAGACCCCAGGATTACATTCAATCTGATAAAGAAATGAATGAAGCTAGCATTGGAGGGAAGTCCAAATCCCAAACCTTGCCATTCTTGTTGTCTTTTGAAAAATTTAATAATAATGTGCATAATTGTTTGGTGGATTCTGGGGCTTCGTCTAATGTCATGCCACTCTCAGTATGTAAAAAGATCAATGGTCAACCTACACCATCCTCATGTAAGATCATTCAATTGGATAGATCTCCAGTTAAGCTAACATGAGAAATGAAAAATGTGTTGATTCGGTTATCTACAGATGAGAGAGTTTGCCAATTTATAGACATTACGGTGGTAGATATTCTAGAGGCCTATGGTTTGATATTGAGCAGGGACTAGTCTACAAAACTGAATGGGTACTTCGCAACTGATTGGTTGCACCTGTGGCTTCCATATAAGAACAGTCAAAATCAGATTAAGGTGATGAGGGAACCACACATGAAACACATTGTAACTCAATTGGAAGGAAAAAATGAACCTATAAACTTCTCATCTTTGGTCTTGGGTAACTACTTTGTAGAGATTGAACTTGGAAATTATCAAGCTGAAGAAGCTAGTCGTGAGTCAGACACACAGTCCGAACTCCTTCATTTTTCACGGACTGATAATATTGATTGTACTATAATTAACTTAGTTTCTAACATAGAAAGCAACACTAATCAAGTAGATTTAGAAGATATATTTTGGTCTTTGTATTTTGATGGTTCCAAAAAACAAGAGGGATCAGGAGCAGATTGTGTCCTAATTGACCCTGAAAAGAACAAACAATTTCTCTCTTATCGACTAGAGTTTGAATGTACAAAAAACACTGCTGAGTATGATGCTCTGGTCCAAGGCTTCAGAAAAGTCATGGATCTTAAAGTTATAAATTTAAAAGTAGTTGATAATTCTGAGATAGTTGTAAGACATAATAGAAACACAATTCATTGTTTGTCACCACACTTAAAAGGCTATCAAACTAAAGTCTGTGATCTGATAACAAATTTCAATGCTTTCAATATAAGTTCAATTCATAGGATGCAAAATGATGCAGCTGAATTTTTAGCTGTTTCTGCTGCAATATTAGTACCCACTAATAACAAGTTCTCCGTTGAACTCATTTTCAGGCCATCGATACTAGGAATGTTACTAACTTGAGAGTGTTTGATGATGATCAACAAATCAGATATTTTCTAACAAATGATGAAACTTTCAAGGACTTGGTGGTTGATGATGAAGAGCATCAAGCTAATATTCAAAGTGAAAATTTCATGCCTAAAGGAGTGAGAACAGTGGAAACGATGTTTGATTTAAACAACAAATTTAGAAAACCTGCCAATGTCAAAACAAATAGTTCATCTATGCAGTATGAACTGATTAATCTAGTGACAGAGGCTTAACCCAAGTATCTAAACTTGGGAAAATGTTGTTCACTAGGAGAAAGAAGTAGATTTATGAATTTGTTTCAACAATATAAGGATATTTTTGCTTAGACATATGAATAGTTGAAGACCTATGAAACCCGTATTATCCAACATGCCATTCCTATTAAAGAGGGCACTAAACCATTCCATCAACAACTAAGAAAGATGCATCCAAAACCAGAACCTTTGATCCAAAAAGAAGTTAAGAAATTACTTGATGCAAAGATCATTTTCAAAGTCAGGAACTCAGAGTGGGTAGAAGCAATGCCATTATGCAAAGTGAACGAAGATGCGGTCATCGACTTCTTGCAAGAAAATATTATGACCTGGTTTGGGGTTCCAATTTCACTTGTCTTTGATAATGCGTCTTATTTTTCATCAATTAAGCTGGCTGAATTCACTAGTGAAAAAGGAATCAAGTTGCATTATTCTCCAAATTATAATCCACAAGGTAACGGGTTAGCCGAATCAACCAATAAAAATCTTATCAGAATATTAAAGAAGTCTGTTATTGAAAATAAGAGAAGTAAGCACATAGCTCTTCCCAATACATTATGGGAAGATAGGGTCACCCCGAATAACTCCTTAGGAGTGTCCACCTATACTTTGGTTTATGGGAAAGAGGCTATCGTACCCCCAAACATTTTACTCTCATCCTCTCAGTTAGCCCAAGCCTCACGAGGATCTAGTAGCGAAATTCCACAAGCTCGAATTAACACATTGCCGAAACTTGAAGAGTCTAGGCTTAGATCCAAAGAAATATTTAAACACCAATTGGAAATTGTCAAAATATGGTTTGATAAGCATAGATATGGGAAGGAAATTTTTGAGGTTGGAGACTTGGTTCTTAAGTGGGATCACCCGCATGATGAAAAGGGAAAGCATACAAAGTTTCAACACCTATGCGTTGGCCCCTTTCATATTGCTGAGAAGTTAGGCCCCTCGACTTATAAGTTACAAGATTTACAGGGGTGGGAAGAGAACCTTCCTGTTAATGGTCTGGTTCTCAAACTTGGTTTCACTTAGTACCTTAGAGACCTGTTTGTACATAAATAAACTTTTTCTTTTCTTATTTTTTAATTGCTGTACCTGATTTACTTTAGTTCATTTGATTTTTGTTCCAAAATAAACTTTTGCTTTCTTTGGATAATTTGCATTAGTTTAGTTTTTTTTCTTCATAATAAGCCAGTTCAATGCTTGGTGTTTTGGGAACATTGGAATCTGAACAAACTTCCAAATGCTCTTAATCTAGGAACTGCTCAATGGAAGTTACTTATGCAAAATTTTGATCAAAACAAGATTGTTTAATTTGATAGACTGCTGAAGGGAAGTTATTTTAAGAACACATTGAAGTCCTATTTAAACCTTGTAAAATAACTAAGGTAGACGAGGTCTAGAATACTATTTTGAGGTCCCATCCACTTTCACACTAATATCTGTCCTAGCAAGGTCGCCGCAAAAGACCCACAGAAAGGAAGCAGAATGGATAGGTGTATGGTATTCTAAACAATCCCATTTCATAAAATGAAAGCCAAAAGGCTTAATATAAAAAGTCAAAATTCCAAAACATAAAATATGTATCAAAAAGATATATTGAAGAAATAAATCAGTAAGATGATTCGATTGCTTAAAAGGTTATTCTCTATCCATGAGATGAAACAAGTCATTGCTCACACAAAATGACACTGTAGATGGAAGAACCTAAATCAAATCTCAAAAGTAAAAGAAGCAATCAAGGAAGACTCAAAATACAAAAGTCTTAAGCAACAAAAGAATGAAAAAGGCATGGGAATGAGGAACAAACGAATGCATCTGTCTAACTCTATCATGATCTTGTGGTCTCATATCCAACATCAACCAAATACAGAGGTAAAATGAATCTCACATTTTGGCCCCAAGAGAGTTATCGAGACTTCTAAGCATGGTTACCCTACCCGAAAGGACTATAATCAATGTAATGCTCTGAATCTTACATTCCTTGAAAATTCTAGACTCTTAAATGATCTTGGAGAAGACTGGGATAGGTTGCTCTAATCAAATGCCATATAACAATTTTTTTTTGAAAAGATAGTTTTTTTCCAGATATCTATGTTCATCAGCCAGTCGTCAACTATTGATGCTGCAACCCCCACCCCATTTTTTTTAAATATTTCAGGGCCCCTCCTTATATTTTTAGCTTTTAAACTTTATTAGATTACTTTTGGCTCTTTGAGGATCCTTTCCATGACTTAGTTTTATTTTCAACAAGTTAGAATTTTTTTTTCCAAGATAGAACTCATTTTTTTCACCCAATGTGTCGGCTGAACTCATCAAGTCTGGCCGACACGTCGGGAGAACTCATTTTTCCTGTTTGATTTCTTGCCTACTTTATTGTTTTTTGGGAAACATTTGTTGAGTTTGCCGATACGTCGGTGAAAATCGGTCTTTAGGGACAACATTATCGGCGGGGATATATTTTTCTTGCTGACTTGCTTGATCGAAGTTTTGCGAGGATTGTCAGGAAATATTGCTGTTTGGAGCCGACAGTATCGGCTAGACTAGAAAATTGATGCCGAAGCTATTGGCAAAAGCTCAGGTTTTCCGCTCGATGCTTCTTCTTTGGGAGTTCTTTATAAGTTTTTTGACCACCTTTCTTACAGATCTTTCCAGTGAGTTTAGCCGACAACGTCGATATAACTCGTGTTTTCATGCCGGTACGTTCGACTAGGTTGAAAGTTTGAGACCGATGAACCTGTCCTATTTTTTTTGCCGATGGACCTTTTCTGTGGATTTTTTTAGAGATTTTTCCTGATAGTTGCGGCATGACTCAGAGTTTTGTTCCGACCAATGCGGCAAAATTCAAGGCTTGTAGTCGATGTTTGTCGTCGAAACCTTTGGATGAATCATGTTGAAGAGGTATTTGCGGATGTTTTCAATGAGTTGAGCTGATGGTTTCAACAAGGTTTGGATGTTGGAGCTGACGTTGTTGGGGTTTTTATTTTTCTCTCACCGATGAATGTTAAAGTTTTGATAAAACGACATTTTGGGGGGGACTAATTGTTGATAGGATTAGGGCTTTGTCTCTGTTGTGGTTTTAAGGCCATTTCTATACCTCATAGGAGTTTTTATATCGCATTGACCTTTGGAGGTTTTCCCAAGTCGGTTTCCTTAGGATCCTAGGAATCTTTGATATTGACCTAGTTTGATAGCTTGGTCATGACGCCTTTACCTGTTTCCACACCTGTTGTTTTCACTCCTCAGACGAGAGATGGATCTATCAGGTTTTTGGGATTTTAATGATTGGGAGAAACCTATGGTTTATCATGGCTTAGGGTTTATCTCCGAGCTGGATTTCTTTGCCCCTATTTTCATCTCTAATATTTTAAATAAGGTTCATGGTTTTCGGGTTAACCCAGTGTTCGAAATACAAAGCTTTTACTGCGTTCTCACTTTGTTTGTTTTCTTGCATATCAAAAGAAAGGTTCATCTATGTACCTTGATGTTAAAATGGAATGGACACTAAGCAGAAACAAGTATAGCAAGCCTTGGGTAGGGATTAAAACCTAATTTTATTGTTTTCTTCATCTTAACCTAATACACCAGAAAAGGCAGCTGAAGAATCCAAGAGGAACACTTGAAATATCTCTAGGAAAGAATGCAGGAGGATGAACTAAGTAGACTATCGCTGCAGAAGCTGATTCATGGATAAAATTCATTAAGGGATTAGCTGGACCTTCCTAAGTTTTGTCCTTTTTACATGTGGCACTTTATGTAAATTATCATATCTTATTTTCATTTTCCTAGTGCGAGTCACTAGAGGATGAATTTTGTAAGTCAAAGAGTCAAGGAAGCTCAAAAGGCATGGGTAGCCCAAAAGTCATTTGCAAAATGTATAAATAGGGGTAGAATAGAGATTAGAAAGGACTTTTCACTAGCGCATTGATGCTGAAGTTATTTGTATGAGAACTATTGCTTTTATAAATAAATGAGAACCAATTTTGCTGGAGGAAGGACTGTACAAGTTTCAAATGGATTGTGTGGATTGCTAATGTTGAACTACTACTTCTTTAAGCTGCTATACAACTGTGAGATCATTCTAACTTAATGAACTATTTCTGCAACGATGAATGATTTTACTTTCTGTTAGAAATTTTATGCATGTGGATGAGTAATGAATGTTTTAACAAACAGAGCTATCTTTGTTTATATCTTTCTGCTGTAATTATGTATGTATAATTTGAGCAACTACCTTTTAGGATTCCACAAGAGGCATTACACTACATTACTCATTTAAATATAATCTTTTCTCCCCCTGGGGATAGAGTAGATTAGATTAGAATATGGTATATTTGCTTGCATTTAGTTTAGGCACGTGCATTTCATCTTAAAACTTAAAATCACATAAATGGTGGACCGGTCTGCAACCGGTAAAACAGAGTTAAAAAGTTCTTTTAATTCTACGGTAGCCGGGCCGCTAATCTGATGGATTCCCCATACCAAACAGTAAACGATCTAATTGGGAACGATTAGTGGAGAGAATCCCTACTGTCGTACCTGGGGTTTTTCTAGGCATCAACAGGAAGGAAAAATAGTCCATGGAAGACATGGAGAAGTTTTAGAAGGCCATTACAAGCATCAAAGGTAATTTTCTCCATTTGCTTTTTGATAGAGACAATTTGCTTAAGCTTGTTGAGTTATTGTATGGAGCATCCTTGAAGGATGAAGAAGAGATTTTCAATCTCACAAAATAATAGTTGACCACCCAAGATTCCTTGAATAACACCTAATGTGCACTCCAAGAGTCTAAGATGGAGATAGAGCAACTTCATGAGAAGTTACAAAGATCTTACCTAACCTCCTACACATGATTCAACCATCCTCACAAGGCTGATTTCATTCTTGACCATATGGAGGAATCTCATGAGATGGTGGATCATTAGTATGCATTTGATTTTACATGTTCTTGAGGACTGTGCAGACAAGCTTGATGAGAACCAAGCACTTGATCTTTTTCGGAGAAATCTGGAGTTGTTTTCTGGAGAGAGTCTTTTATCCATGGAAGAGTCAGATGAGGTCACCTTAGTGGGACCAACCAGTGACGAAGAAGAGGAAGCCATAAGTCGGGTGGATGAGTATTATAGAGAGTTTATTCACAGTTCTACACCCCACACTTCTATTTCAGCCACATTAGGTGGGGATGAAAACCGGGACAAGGAATTTTCCTCGTTGGGGCCACATGATGAGCAAGAGGCTCCCATAGGTGTTCATGATGACTTGATGAATGTACCATTACCTTCCCAACAACAACATAGGAAAATATTGATGCCACTTGATGCCATTCATCCACATATGGATTGGGTGGAAGATTACATGTCACACATGGAGTCTTCTTGCAGAAAAATTTCTTCTCATGATAAGTGGAAGGCAACTAAGCAAGCAAACTACCAAGATAAGTTGTTGAAAAATATATCTTACACAAGGTGGTCTATGTGGAATAAATACACACATTTGGATGGATGCTTGCACCCTTTGACCAGTGGAAGAGAGTTGATCCATTGGATGTGTTCACATGGACCTTTTTGTTGGAGTGTCATTACATTCCCTTGTTGGATGAGGAGACACATATTTGTATTTTCTGCTTGCAGTCTCGGAGATAATTGTGATGCATCATTTTATTTTGAGAAGTTTGGGCATCCTTGTTTGTTGGATGATGCCTATATTCATTGGGGTTGTACATGGGACTCACACCTATGTCATTGAAACAACAAAATTGTGAGATTCAGTGTTGGTGTGCATCAGACACATAAATAATTTTATGTTGGGTGGGTAAGTCTCACATATTTCCAATTTTGCATTGGGAATTTTCAATTTTCAATGTGGTGGTATGATTTCCACATCATGAATTTCATTTTCTATGATGATAAATTTTTATGGTGGTTACTGATGTTTGGGAGGATGCATTTGATACATTAGGACCCTGGAATTCCTTGGAATGATAGCTTTCCAAAAGTGGCAGGGACATTTGGATACTTACAGTTGAGAAAATGGGATCCAGACATACTTTTGTCTAAGGAGTTGTGTTGGAAGGAAATCTCACTGAAGGGGATGCAATGCAAGCAATGGGATGGTGGCATTGATTATGTTTGGAGAAGTTTTAGATCTTGGTTTGATGGAGAAAGTCAACCTTTCTTCACATGAGTTCATCTATGTGGTATCATGTTCCAGTTCTCCTACATGGGGGAAATGACTTTTGTGGCTGAACCAATTTTGCAACACCTTGGATTGATTTTGCTTGAGGACAGGAAAACTTAGGAGGGGAGGACTGTAATGTTCCTTCATGGAAGGACAGTAAGTGCTGAACGTGTCAAGCAACTAGGGGTTAAAAATTGAATTAATTAAATTACTTAGGGAATTTTGGTTATTAAAACTATGGAGGAATGTATTAGGATAATTTCTAATTCGAACTGTTTTATGTAATTATTTAATTAATGTGGAAAATAATGACATGTGGAAATGAGTGCCATGTCAAGAGGGTGCATTAGGCAAGCCAATTTTCCTAGGATGAAAAGTAGCAACTGTCCAAAAGACTAGAAAAAGAAATCTGTTGGAAAAATATGGAAACCGTCAAAAACATGGAAAACCAAGCAGTTTTCAAGGAAGGAAAGTAAAGGAAAAGCTGCCAAACATAAAACACGAAAAATTTAGTCTAGGAGGGCGCAATTTCTATTTTGGACCGAAGGATACAAACATGGAAACCTTACCTAAGCTTCATACTTGTTATTTTTCTCTAGGAGGGAAAATTTCCACTTTGGGTTGAGTTCTACAAATAGGGAAATATCATCTATGACTCTTACTTGCTATTTTCCGCATCATTGGATTAGAGTTAGGGTTTAGAAAGTGGCAACTTGCTCAATAGGTGAAGGAATCGCTCAAAAAGTCACTCAAGTTTTACTTAAGGGTGATTCCAACACCATTATTTAGTTGGGTTGATGAATATTTTTGTCTTGAGTGAAGCTAATTTTCCATACTGAGTGATGAGCCTCAATCCCTTAGGTGATGGACCCCAAGTCTCCATTCCCCTCTCTTCTCTTCCCTTTCAATATTTAGTGTAGATTACAATGAGAAAAAGAGAAGATCTCTAAGCTTCAGTTCGAGATATATTATCATATATTCATCCATTGAAGTCGATCTCTAGTGAGGAAACTTCACCTATGCTCTCAGACTGGTGTTGGTGCTAGTTCCAAGCCTCCAATGCTAAGTTTTGGACACCTTTTGAGGAGATTAGTCCTTAAATTATTCTTCTGATATTATCAGCTTCATAATTCTATTATAATCTCCGTAACACTGTAACAATTCTTTCCAAGAGAGCCATCATGCTGAATTTTCATGAGAGGAGTCCTGTAATGCCCATTTAATGGGTCTTTTTGATAGTTTGATGCATTAAATGTGGTATAATGGCCATGAAAATAATATCTGAGTGATATGGTGCATACAAATGATATATAAATCTATGCATATCATCATTTTTAGGTCTTGTGAAAGTTTGATTCGAAATTTGTCATTATTCTCAAACCTGTGCCGATTGACTAGTTTTATAGTTTTTTGCATTATCGATGATCTATAAACTAAAATTGGGTTATGTAAGTTTATGTAGGTTTTTAATCAACCCAACAACCAAACCTAACTCTCATAGCATGAATTCGTTGGGTTCATACTATGTTTGAGTGACCATTTTTGCGTAGGCTTTCCCTAGGACAATTAATTAGTTTTTGCACAAACCACCCCAAACTGCCTCAATTTGTTTACGATCAGTTCCAAGCCTGTAAAAATGATATTTTATGCATAATACATGACTGCTATATCATTTTATCCTTCCATAAAACCTAGTTTATTGGAGGTGATTTTTCAATCCTAGTTTGCACCGGTTGGGACACCTAGAAGCGTGGTAGTAGACTTCAGCGGAGTTGATTTCGAAACATAAAAGGACCCAACAAGAAGGTTCTTAGGGAAAGAACTATATATGTCCAAATTTGTCTCTTGGTTTCTTCCATTATCCCTCTGCCATTCGTAGAATTATCAGTATTGCCTATATTTTCCCCTGGATAAAGAAGAGTTTAGGATTCCTATAAAATTTTATTACACATCTTATTTCATAGCAGCAATAGAGTTAATACTCTGATCAGGGATATTACAACAGACTTCATGTGAATAAAGAGAAACCGATTTATTAAGCTCCAGGTCAATTAACAATGTATGCCTCAGTTAATTAATGAGAACTCACAATGGTCACTTCGGTAAATCAATGAGCATGATTTCGGTTAAGAATAGTTAACTAAAGTGTTAATAAGAAGAACTAGTTGACTAAAGTGTTTTGCATGAAGACACTTTACTTAAACTAAAAGACGACACTTTAGTTAAAATACGACACTTAAGTTATGGTAATTGAGTTACAACACTTGCATGATGATACTTGAGTTAACAACCTAACTAAGTGATCCTGCATCCAGTTGGAAGGTGAGTTCATTTTGAATTTAGTAGAGCATGGTTTAATGTCAAAGATGAAAGGAATTGCACATTGTATTATGTGGGATTGAAGAAATCAAGGTGCAGAACAATTCTCCAAGAAGAGAATTCTCTATATTTTGCATGGGAGCCTAATTCCCCATGCAGTGATTAACTACTTCTTGCATGAGACTGATTTTTGGAAAGATATTAATGTATTGATAACATTGCAAATTTCATCCAATTGATCTCTCTTCTATATTTCTCAGTATCTACACTTAGTGTGCTTTTGTTCTCTGTTATCTTGCACCTGGGGTGCCAAAAGCAATATGGTATTGTAAAAGACATTCTCTGCTATCTATCATAATTACACAGAGAAGATTTGATGGGGTTTTGCATCCTCATTGTTTTAAGGGTTTTCCTCATAGTACATCCTGTGTTACGGTTGGATGTTTATGTGTATGAATGGTTCATTGATTTCAAGTATTCAATATTTTTGCACTTAAAATAATTAAAGATCAAAGCTAAACCAAAATTCAACATGGTATCAAATCTCATAGCATGAAGGAGCTAAGTTTTGCAAGCAAGATTGAGGCTACATAGATCCTGAGAAGTTAAGTATGGTACTTGAAGAACAATGGCTTCAATTTCCATGAGGTTGGAATACTGACTTAGAGGCACCTCAAATTTCAACACTTGGAAGGCTCGAATTTTGAACATCCTGGAAGAGCATGATTTAGATGGATACGTATCCAATGTGGTGGATGAGCCCCCTACTAATGCAGGGCACACTACTTTAAAGAAGAACCAAACTAAATCCAAGAGGGTTATCTATGATTCAATGAAGGGAAAGTTGATGCCCGTGATCACAATTTTGAATACCACAAAGGAATGTTTCAATACTTTAACGAATATTTATGAGAAAAAGGCTCCAAGTCAGAAGAGGGCATTAAAGAAAAAACTTCAAAATTTGAATATGGCGAAGGACTAGACAATGGTCCCCTTTCTTCACAAATATATTTCAAGTAAGAGATCAACTTACTAGCATTGGAGTAGTGGTGGATGATGATGATTCCATTCAAACTACTGTTGATGGTCTCCCATCCTCATGGGAGACATTCTTGGCTGTTGTTAATGGTCGACAGGTGCAACCTAACTTTGAGAGGTTGTGGCACAAATTCCTCCAAAAGGAAGGGCAGATCCAAAGAAGGATTGCTTATGCCAAAGAAGAAAACCTTGCTATTACGGAAAGGATGAAGAGAGAATTGATGAGCTCAAGGTATAGAGAAATTTATCCATGCAATGATTCGCTATATACTACATGAGTCCTCCTTCACCCATGCAAATATTTACTACCTCTTGAATGTGACCAAATTTGCAAGTTAAGATGTAGTCATCTTCCGTTAAGAAAGGCGATCAATATATAAGGACTTAATTTATCTCCTCAAGGAAGAAGAGATCGACAAGGAGACTAAAAAACACTAAAAGATAAGTATTTGTATTTTTATTATAAATTGTTCTTGTAAATTAGATCTGAATGATTTTGAATATATTTCATTACAATTATATGCAGATATGTATTCCTAGAATTAGGAAGTATATTATGGTATAGCATAATGAGCATATGTTATAATTTTCTTTTAATGACGAATAGTAAATCTCATGTAGTACATGTTATGATTAAGTAGCATATGGGGATGCATAACATTTCATGAGATATGAATGAGGTTGTGCTGAAATATTGGTTAAAATGTTTGCATGACTGTGTGAACTATTGCTATTGCATTGAAATATTCATATGATTGAATTTCATGATCATGCAATGTTGCTAACCATTGGACTAAATTTGGATTGGAGGGAAATACCATATGCTATGATCTACAAGCATAGAATGAAAATAATTGAATGTGGAGTCATTCCGAGCTTAGTCCCAAAAGAGAGATAGATGCTATGAAGTGGGAATCTTCTAGGCGCAAATCGAGGGGTTCCTATGTTTCTATGGGAAGAATCCTCTAACAATACTATGTATATCAAGAATATAATCCCTAATGCTATTATGGAAGAGACGAATCTTGAATATATTTTGTTAGTCTTGTATGCATTCATGTACCAAAAGAAAAGAGGACAAAGATGGAGCCATCCGAAAAAAAGGGGACACCTCTGTTATAACGAATCATCCAAATCCTTCAGAATATATGTACAAGGTGAAAGACACATTGAAGTTAGCAAAGATGTGACATTCCATGAAAAGGATGTATTCAACTTCTCTAAAGAGAATCAATGTGATACAAACATGGAGGAGCATGAGACTCCCATGATAGAGGACCCAAATTCTGGTTCTCCACATTTATATGTTGAGAGGGAGAATCCAGGAGAGTCCTCAGATTCGCTAGCTTCCGAAGAACCAATAGAAGTAGTTGAGAGGTCACTTGATCAACCTCTGCTAAGAGAAGATCTCCATGATGCCGAGACATTCCAAAAGATGAAAAAAGGCATGGAGCATCATTAGAATCATCTAGAGAGTGAAAGAAACCTGATAAATATTCAGGGTATGTTGCACAGATGAGTCACATCAGTGATTCAAAACCTTCCACCTATGAAGAAGCTGATAAGAAACAAGTATGAAAGATGTAGTGGTAGAGGAATACAAATATATTATGAAGAATAATGTTTGGGAAGTTGTTCCTAAACTTGAAGGGAAGTTCATAGTAACTTCCCAATAGTTTTATAAGATCAAGCATGCTGCTGATGGTGGTATTGAAAAGTATAAAACTATATTTGTATCCCGTAGTTTCTTAGAGAAAGATAGCATATACAAAGATGAGATATTTACTTCTGTGGCTAGATACACCACTATTTGAGCTATGATCTCACTTGCATATGTTCTTGGATGGAAGCTTCACCAGATGAATGTGAAGACATATTTCCTCAATTGTGAGGCTGAGGAATATGTTTGCATACAACAACGTGTGGTTTGTAGTTCATGGGAGACAGTGACATGTATGTAAACTAAAGAAAGCCTTGTATGGGATTAATCAAGCCTTGAGGGCTCAATACTTGAGTATTAGAAACTATATTAAGAGACGGGGATTTTCTAATAGTGAAGTTGATCCAAACCTGTACTTCAATATTGTGAAGAACCAAACCTCTAATATTGGTTCTCTATGTTGATGACTTATTCCTTACTAGAGAGGAACAAAAAATTGTTCAATGTAAGAGGGAGCTCTCTTCTGAGTTTAAGATGAAAGAATTGTGTCTTTTGCATTACTTTCTTAGTCTTGAAATTTGGAAAAGGAAATATGATATTTTTTTCCTTTTGCAAGGAAAGTACACAATTGATGTGTTATGAAGGTTTGGTATGATGGATTGCAAATCCATGACTACTATGATGGTTTCTAGTTTGAAGAAACTACAATGAGTCATATTCTAGATTAGATCTAGTAGATGCTACCAATTATAGACAACTCATTGATCCCTTAATGTACTTGATACATAGTAAACTTGTTATGCTGTGAGTCAGATAATGTTTGAGCTTAGACATAGATATTAAGCATGTGCTTAGGTACCTTCAAGGTATTATTGCTTATGGACTCAGATATGCCCCCAGTGGTGAGGTAAAGTTTCTTGGTTATGCCAACTCCAATTATGATGGTAGTATTGTGGCTAGTACTACAAAAGAAAAAGTGTATTGTGGCTAGTACTACATAAGCAAAAGTGTATTGCAGCTAGTATTACAAAATCAAAGTGTATTGCGGCTAGGATTACATAAAAAATGTATATTTCAGCTTGTGCTACATAATAAAAGTGTATTGCGGCTAGTACTACTTGCTGAGAAGTAGTGTGGCTTAGGAAGCTACTTGCTGGGTTGTTCGGGGAGAATATAAAGACTACAGACATTCACTCTGATAATAAGAGCTGTATTAAGCTCTCAAAAAACACTATGTTTCATGATAAGTTGAAAGACATTAAGATGAAGTATCACTTCATTAGAGACATGGTCCAGAAAGGTATAGTAAGAGTTGAATACATTGCTAATGAAGAGCATATTGTAGATTTGTTAACAAATCCTTTGTCAGTGATGAAGTATAGGTACTTTCGAGACAATCTTGGCATGGAAGAGAATGCCTCCCTTGCTGAGAGGTAGTGTTGAAGATACAACATCATGAGTCATTCTATGAGACAATCTTGTGTTCAGATTGGGCCTCATTTGTTGAGGTAGGGAGCCTGAGTTGGAATCAGGAACTTGGAGTAAATTCCTGGGTTGAACTCAAGATTGACTAATCCTTTAGTGTAAAAGGCTATTCCTCATGCGTTGAGGTGAATACTTTGATATGTCAAAGTGATGATGTTGTACAGTCTCGTTGGACAAGGCTAAGAACTTGTATGTCAAGTCGGATCCTCATGTGTTGAGGTGGATCTCCAATGTAAAGGTGATGCTTTGCATGTCGAAGCATTAATGTTGTGTGATGTATTACTAACCATGGTCACTGGATGGTATTAAGCATCCTTTAGAGACTAGCTACCTCTAGCGTGAATTACTTTAGCATATGATCACTTGATCAGAGAGTAATGTAATATGATCACAACATCTGCTAAATATTCTTAGTATAATTTGATATGATAGATAAAGTAAAGTTATCATATATTGAGCATGCAGATAAGATAAGAGATAAAGATAAATGCATAGAGAATAAAGAGAATTCAAATTTCTCATGAGAAGACTTCAATTGAATAAAGGGAACTCGATTTGTTAAACTTCAATTCAATTAGCAATCTATGCCTTAGTTAATTGAGGGAGAACTCACAATGGTCACATCAGCAATTCGATCAACATGATTTCAGTAAAATGTCAAGTTCATGACATAATATGCATTTTACATGCAAAATCAATGAGCAAAATATCGCAAAGATGATGTGCACCATTGAATTGATACATAAGAAATTGCCAACATGCATAGATGGAAATGATGGCAAACCTTCAACTCTATAGACATTGTCTTATATGATCACGGGAAAATGAATCGTTGATTGTATTTGTACCGTAGAAATCCACAAGTGTGTCATATTGAATTTCCTAACAAGTTAGTCCACAAATAGAAAAGAGGTCTACATAACATATTATTCCAAATACATATAGAAATTACCTCGAAATACATTGGAATAAGACAATATAAACAAAAAAGTATAAATAAGTCATTCGATTGATTTTTTCTTATTGGTTATCATGAGATCAAACTCATACTAATTAGATGAAATTTCAATTTAAAATGGGCCTTCCAAAAATAATACAAATTCCATGTCATCATGTATTAGCCAATCAAAGTCATTTAAAATTTAAAAAGGGAGCACCTCTTAAACAAAATTTTAATATAAATTTGGGGATAAGTATCATACAAAAACTACTTTTTTTGTTCGTATTTTCGATATATCTCCCTGTGTTTTTACTCAAATTTCGACTAGGAGAGCTTGTTGGATGCGGAATTAAATTCTGCATCCAACAAGTACCCACTCGGAATACTTTTGACGGGCCCGTCTACCCCAAAAACAAGAAATACCTAAAAAACGTGATGACGACATCATCATCACGTTTTTTTAGGTATTTCTTGTTTTTGGGGTAGAGGGGCTCGTCAAAAGTATTCCGAGTGGGTACTTGTTGGATGCAGGATTTAATTCCGCATCCAACGAGCTCTCTCGATCGAAATTTGAGTAAAAACACAGGGAGATATGTCGAAAATACGAACAAAAAAATAGTTTTTTCTTTTCTTCCTTCAAAATTAATAAATATTATTTTATTAATATTCCTTAGGAGGCACATTTTGAGTTGAAATTTCCTCTAAGCATAGAGACACATCAAAATCTAACAATGAATCCTTGTACTAAAGTGCAGGACAAGCCCAAGTTACAGACTAATGACATGCATACATAAATGACACGAATGACGATCTCCTTGTAGAATAAGCATGCATGCTTGTCTTCAGGGAGCCAATTGGAATGTTCTTATTGTTGGTCAGGCATCTCCCTATATTATGGCTTTACTGAAAAAATAAATTTGTTTGTTATATAAAGGTTGCAAAGACCCTGACAAATCTACATATATGCTATCACATTTTTGTTATACTCCTAATCAAGGAGGCTATTACTTTTATTTTTCCTTGATGTTAGTAGGGTATCTTCCAATTATACATGCATATCGTTTCTAAATTGTAGATGGGATGTTTCATTTTACTATTTTAGTTTTTGGAGGTTGCATTGGTTTTAATGTTTTTTATTTGTATTTATTGTTTTTCATAATATTATTGCATTTATCTTGTTTTCCTCTCTGGAATTGACTTTGAATGGAATTTACCTATTTGTTTCAATTTCTCAATTCAAATGATAGTACCAACTACTCACAACCCTGGTTTATTTTGATATTGATATGGAAAATATGCAGGCTCTCACATTTTATTATACATTTTTCTCTTAGTAGTAGAACTTTAGTTAGAACTGGGATTTTAAACTTGTTAGTCAAGATTCTATTTGGCTCCTAAAATTTTAGAAATTAATATACACATTTTTGCTTCATTATACATTGATGTGGTATAATATTTTTTAAATATTGTATTATGTTTTCTTAAATGATATATACAATATGTTACGTTTCTTGTAAAAAATATTATTACTTTATGATACTTAGGTATCATATAATTTGTGAAAATTGATTGTATACCAAGTATAGTAGGATAAATGAGTTTCACACTTTGATTGAGTGCTCAATTTCATATTGCAAACTTTATTAAAATCATCTCTATGTTTTATCTCTAGGCTTAGAAGTGTACAAGTAGTTTTGTTGAGTAAAGTCAACAAAATGGATAGGTTTATGTTCATAAGGTGTTAGGGTAGTGTAGGGTATATAGAAAATATGAAGTGAGTGTAAGGTTAGGGTATATAGAAAATATGAAGTGAGTGTAAGGTTATCTAGAAATTTTTATTAAGTCAAACATCAACCAATTAGGTTTTCCGATAGAATAATGTTTTGTTATTTAAGCCTACTTTGAAAACTATCTTTATGTGTTATGAACATAACTTTAAAATTGTTCTTGTAATTGAAATATGATATAAATGCCATTGTATTTTGTTCTTATGTGTTTTGAGTTTGAACTAATATATATGTTCTTCATGAATCCATATTTTTAGACACTTGTTGCACCGAGAGTAATGAGGTGCTCTACATCCTAGTATGGTGGAGATGTATAAAGTTACATATAATGAACTAACGTTATGTACCATTTTTTTAAATGTGTGTGTTGGCTCATAAAATAAAAATGTAAATTTAAATAATATTAAAATATAACTACTCATCAAATTAGATGCCTCTCAATACTTAATAAATCCACACCATTATATATTAAAAATTCTATAAAACCAAACCAAATTAAATAATCCACACCATTATATATTAAAAATTCTATAAAACCAAACCAAATTAAATTGTTCTTCTTCTATACTAACACAATGTTAAAAAAGTTTGCTTTTACATATTTCATTTCCTAGCACTCCTAATTTTTTTTTTTAATAAACACACGACACACCCAATGGCCTAATGGCCATATCATCTTTATTGACCGAAGAATATGATATATTATTATAAATTCAATTTATTATAACCAACAATCTAATTTACAATTTTTACATTTGTTTTTACCTCTAGAGTTTTTTATGATCTCATTCGCAGTTAATAGTTGACATTTATGCTTAGTGGGTGATTTGTGCACTTTAGTTATACCACCTAATCTATGCCCAACATTTATTACATGTTATTCGTCGTTTAAATTTTTAATAAGCCAACAAAAATATAATGTATAAAAGGGCCTCCTCTTTGTTGGAAACATGTTATTTTTGGGTACAAATGGATTATTAGAAAGGAGGTCAGATGTAAAATGTGACCTTTTGACATTATTATATGTTTTGGAGTTAATGATGAACATAATCATGTTTAACATATATGTTAAAGAAAAAATTATATATAATGTATAAAAGGGCCTCTTTTTATTTTTGGATACAAATGGAATATTGGATTATTAGAGAGGAGGTCAGATGTAAAATGTGACCTTTTGACATTCTTATATGTTTTGGAGTTAATGATGAACATAATCTTGTTCAATATGTTAAAGAACAAATTAAATTTTATTAAAGAGTCATTTTATAATTAATGAATTAATAATGAAGAATTCATAATAGAAATAGTGAAATTAAGATTAATCTTTTTTAATATGAAAATAAGTGAAGCTCAAAAATATTATATATAAAAAATTTATGGTTAATTTTGATAAAAATGATAGGGATATGCAATAAGAACCCTAACAAACATTAACTTTAATGCTTGCAATATTGTGGAGGAGCAAATCATGCTAATTTTCCTAAACATGAAAAATAGGTATATTACAATTTAATGAATATATTTTCCTATTATTATATATGCTTTTATACTTTATCAAATTATCTGCCAAAACTTTATAATGTTTTTTTTAGTTTAGTGAAAGATTCACCAAGCTTTTATAAAATTTTATAATTTAGTAAAATATTTACCAAGACTTTATGAGATTTTATAATATGGAGAAAGATTATATATATATATATATATATATATATATATAATTGATAAAATAGCCGTTGAATTTTCCTATGTATCATGGGGATTTACCCATTAATTATAATATAAATTTGACGGAGTTTTTAAAATTACCCTCGTTTCTATGTACATTTAGAAATTCATTAATGAAATTTAGAATTTGATCACATCATAAGTCACTAGCACACCCTTGATAGTAAAGCATGTGAAACAAAACTTGAAAAAATATGTTGAGAACTTGAGGTGCATGTTTCTAAAATCGTATCTACTATGAATCATAAAAAGATAGAGAGAAGCATTAATATTACATGGAAAATTTTTAAAATTGAAAATGGTGTTATATTTCATTTTAATGTTTTGTGAAAGGTAGCTTATTATCTTTCTCTTACACAAATTATTCACTTTGAAGATGCAGATGTCAATGTGAATGCACTACAACCATTCATTGAAGTTTTTGAGTGTGTTGAGGTAGATATTGTCAAGCTTGCTATTTTAGGTAGGGCTTCAAACAACTAGTTTCTTTGTAGCTATATTTTTTTATTGATGGGGATGGTTATGTCCCACAAAATTTGTGAAAATTTATTGTACATTGTGTGTAGTAAGCTAGATGAGTTTCACACTCTTATCGAGTGCTCAATTGTATATTGCAAATATTTATGAAATCATCTCTACATTTGATCTCCTAGGGGCTTGAACTTAGTAGCATATAGGTAGTTATGATGAGTAAAACCAACAAATTAACTTGGATTTTGCTTACAAGGTCTTCTAGTGTAAGAGTACATAACAAATCCAAAGCGAATACAAAATCATTGAGGAAATTTTATTAATTCAAATTTCAACCAATTTGCCAAAACCTTACAAAGTTTTAGTTCAATGAAATATTTGTCAAGTTTTTATACTTATGCAGAATATTTTCCAAGACATTTACAAGGTTATGTAATTCCATGAAAGTTTCACCATGATTTTACAAGATTTTATAATTCAGTGAAATATTCATCAAGATTTTACAACATTCTATAATTTGGTAAAATATATGCAAAAAATTATATACATATTATATTATTGATAAAATAGCCTTCATACTTTCACATGTATAATGGGGATTCACTCATTTTTAATACATACAAATTTAAGGGGTTATGCAAATTTTCCCTTGTTAAAATAAGAAAGTAGGCTTATCTAATTTCACGAGTCATTTCAAATATGATAAAGAATTACCACATTTTAATTGGCTTTGCAATTAATTGTGATTTAAAACCTAATGAATTGTGGTTTCCTCCAAGCCAGATCTGTATGGGGTTAAATAATTTTCTCTTAAAGATTTTTAGGGGATAAGTAGCATCTCAAATCAATTCCAAACAAGAAGTCCAAAACTTCTATTTGTATATGTAGCTATGAAAAACCAATTCAATTGCTCCCTACTTCCCTCTCTTATTAATTCTACTGTTATCCATACTTAGTTTTCTTACTCATTAGTAAAACAATTATCGTAATCAATAATATTATGTTTTTTTCCATCTTATACTATATGAGTTTTATAAACCATTTTATTTACCTGGTATGTGAGTTTTACAAACCATTTGATTTACCTCACATATTTTAGCGAAGAAGAACACAGACAAAATGGATACAAAATGAATACATATGTAGTAACATAATGGTTATGAACTTTATATACTCTTTAACTTAATATCCAAAAGAAATAAGACTAGAATGAGTCATAACAAAAGAAATAGTTCAATTATAAATTATAGGAGCTGTCTAACTAGGGGACTTTTTGACTTTCAGGCTGTTTTTTTTGTTGGAATCCGGTGAATTTAATCTACAAAATCTGTAATTTATGTTGTTTGTTGGGCGAATTTAAGCTCAGAGTTGAAATCAGGTGACAAGAAAATCCCAACACCCACACTCTGTAAGATCTAGCAATGTTTTTGTGGTGTTTTGAAAATTCCGTGAAAATTCATGATAAAAAACTGATAAAAACCAGCCAGAATCAAAAGTAAAAAGGTCTCCTGTTTAGACAACTCGTAAATCATATAATGGTCATAAATAGTTCCTTTTATGTATGGTCCAACTATCGAAGATAACACCAAAATGTTGTGAAAGAAACAAATTTAATATAGCCTAGTTAAATTGGTAGAGATATCATTGGGCTTATATCATCTCAATGAATACGAGGACATAGTCACATAATGGCTAATATTCTCGTGATTTAATATCCAATAAAAAAAAAGTATACTCCAAAGTAGATGAGTACTTTAATTTTAGTTTACATATGCCTATTTCAGACGCCCTTTAACCATTATTATATGGTTACGTGATTAAATATTTTTTTAAGTTATGATTTCAAAAATATAGGCCCTTTAGCCATTATTATATGGTTACGTGATCAAATATTTTTTTAAGTTATGATTTCAAAAATATAAAATGAGTATTTGTTTTCGTTTACATTTTTTTTTCCAAAGAAAAAAAGCGTAAATATATTCATTTACATACTGCAGATAGTCCTTAAGACCATTACAAACAAAATACTCAACCAATAAGCTAATATTACATAAAGGATAAAAGCCACAATAGAACTCATAAGTTCCAACAATAAAGTTTAATAGCATAAAGCCATATAAACAATAAAAACAGGTCCCCAAAGAAACCAACTATCATCTCAAAAGAGATCCAAAGATTACATGTTCATCAATAGAGTCCAAAAAAGGCCATAAACCATCCCAGACTGAAACTGATCAAATGTATAGCCATACATTTATCTCCAAGTGATCCAAAACAACACCGGCAACCAAAAAATTGCCATCTCCCATATCTGGTTCTGAGCATATAGCTTATGTCAAAGCATAAAAACTGATATTATAAAAAGTTCAAAAACTGGTCAAATGTAAATCCATACACTTATCATCAACATATAGCCATATCATATGGACAAAAAAGGAACAATGAAATCATCATTCTAGAAGTCTGACAAGAAAAACAGGGACAAATATAAAATTGTTATAACCCATGTCCCAAAATCTATGAGAGATTTTAGAAGACCTGATAGGTTTCCACCACAGAGTCCACCCGATGATCCTTGATAGCCCAATAACCTTCCAACATTCTACCTCCAGCTGTTGCCAAAGCATCTGCAGAAGAATTCCTTTCCCGATAGATATGTTTGAACGAAACAAGTTCGAAACAGTTAGAGAACCTATTGATATCGTAAAGAATCATGGCTAATTCTATATTCAGTAATCGATACTTACCAGATGCCCAGTTAATGACTAACTGGGAATCACCGAAAATCTAAATTTTATCCATAGAATTCTTTCGAGCCAAGGTAAGAAGAAGCTTGAGGGCATACAATTCTGCAAAATTGTTAGTACCCATACCAAGTCCAACTTTAAAGGTAAAAAAATGATCAACTGATAGATAAAGCATACCTCCAGCTCCACAGATATTAGGATCTCCGATAGTTGATCCATCAAAAAACCCCCATGCATAGATTTTGTCAATAACTTCCACAAAGATATTTCTAATAGCAACCATAGAATGTTTCTGTGGAATATTCCTCAACATACCCAAACTAAAGCTAGATACCTGAGCAGATGATAAGGAAATATCTTCGAAACAAGACAAATTCCCGGCTCTCCAGATGAACCATAAAACAATAATAGCTAACGATTTAATATTAGCCACTTCCACATTCAAAACCCAATTTTTGAAGCATGCTGTCACAGATTCTCCATGCCAAAGATTATTGAATTTCATATTATCCTCAATAATAAGCCAAACAGTCTGTGTAGAAGGACATTCCACTCCAATATGGAAATTGGATTCTTCTACCTGTTTGCACAAATAGCAAATGCCAGGTCCCTCTCTTCCTTTCAAGATAAGTACATCCCAGGTCAGTGCTTTACCTGAAAGAAGGAACCAACAAAATATTTTTGTCTTAAGAGGACAATTCAACTTCCATAATACTTTCCACCACCAAAGTTGATTCAGATCCCTGTTCATAAGCTGAGCATATCCTTCTCTAGGAGCATACCTGCCAGATTTTGATAAAATCCAAACAAAAGCATCATCAACTTCTGAAATCCTGACATGAATAGATTTAAGTATGGCAACATAACCATTCCAATCATCTATCTCTTGAGGATTAGTAAAACCAATAGTTTCAATAGAGAACCAAAGTTGAGTCAACAATTCACTCAAACCATGATATCCAATATCAGATAAGAAATGCAGCCCAACCAAATGAAGTTTTTCTATCATGGAGGAAGGCAAAGTATGTCTCCACTTGCATCCTAACCAAGGATCAATACCTATATGAACAACAAAACCTTTACTAATGTTCGATACCAAAAAATCCCCAATAAGATCAAAGGCCCATAGAACAGACTTCCACAAATTGATATATTTTTCTTTTTTTACAGGAGATCTTATCCACTCAAGAATATTCAAAGGCTGAATATACTTCTGAAAAGCAATCTTAAACCATATACCCGAACCCTGAATAATATCCCAAACATTCTCTGCTGCTAGGGCCTTGGCGAAAACAATAGGAGCTTTAAGCCCCCAACCCCCTGAAGACTTTGGATTAGCCAAAATCTTCCAAGATGTCCAAGGAATGCCAGAAGAATTCAGTTTACCAGACCAAAGGAACTTAAAACAAAGTTTACAAAATTTTTCAATGATCCCCTTCGGGATCCAAAAGTGCATCCAATAAACCGGTAAAGTCTCTAAAACAACTTTGATCAATATCAGCTTACCCCCCTTTGAAAGCTAACGAAAGCTCCAGTTATTAATCCTTTTTTCAACCTTGATAATCAACCAATCCCAGTCTTTTAAGAGATATCTACAGGGTTTTAAATGGAACCCAAGGTACTTCATACCCTGTCCAATGCTATCAAATGGAAAAGTAAATATATTATGTGAAGATATAACTTCAGATTCTTCCAGGTAGGAAGAATATAAAGAGGATTTATTATCATTTATATTCATCCCTGAAGCTTTACAAAATATCAATAAAATCTCATATAAAGTGGAAAGTGATTGTTCAGATCCATCATTAACCATAACTATATCATCCATAAATAGAACATGAGTTAAAACTATATCATTACCAAAACACAAACCATGATAAGTCTCATATTCTTTGGCAAATAAAATCGCCCTTCCTAATCCTTCAACCACGACAAAAAATAATAAAGGTGCCAAAGGACATCCTTGTCTAAGGCCCCTTCCAACCTTAAAGAAAGTAGATGCAACTCCATTAATAAGTAGAGAGAAGGACACAGATGAAAGACTACTCATGACCCAGGAAATAAAACTACCAATAAACCCCAATTTGGAAAGTATGACGCGAAGGTAGGTCCAGCTCACACGGTCATATGCTTTAGATAAATCTAAATTAATGATGACCGCCTTCAAGGATTTACAATGCATAGTATGCATACCTTCCTGAATGACACCAACTGCACCATGAATATGCCTTCCCGACAGAAACCCAAACTGTTCACCAGATATACACCTTCCCAAAACATTTCTGATACGAGTAAAAATGATCTTACCTATAATTTTGTAAACAAAATTACACAAAGAGATCGGTCGAAAGTCTTCAAAGGATAAGGGATGGTCAATCTTGGGTATAAGAGCAAGAAAAGTGGAATTGAAGACTACTGGTATCTTACCACTTATCCGAGAGATTTCAATGACTCTTAATAGGTCCTCTTCCAAAATGTCAAAAAGACACCTGTACACCTCAACAGGAATACCATAAGGTCTCGAGCTCTTATCATTTTTACTGATAGAAAGTAAATGCTTTATATCTTGAAGTGTAACAGGTTTCATAAGTTCAATGTTATCCTCCTCAGTAACAGATGAAGGAAAAAACCTGCACTTTGCACCATCTCAGGAAGATGCAAATCATCTTCTTCCTTAAACAACTGCTCAAAATGTTTGATCCTGGCCCCAGCAATATTCTCAGTACCTTCAACAAGTACACCAGAATCATCATGAATTTTCCAGATAGAATTAATATTTTTCCTATGGGCAACAAATTTATGGAAAAATGGAGTATTGTCATCACCACAAATCAGCCATAAAGCCCTAATTTTTTGACAAGCCTCCTTTTCCCTGAATACTAAAATGTTCCTCTTGCGGGTTTCTAGCTCAATCAAATACCTTCTATCCTCCTCCAAGACAAAACCAATAATAGTCCTCTCATAAAAACTCTTCATCTCTTTTTCAATATCAACAATATCCTTTATGTCCTGAGCTTTTTTCTTCAAAGACCACTGAATGGATAAGTGTTTAATTCTCTTAAGATTTGCAGCAAACTGGGAAGCAGGGGAAAGCTTAGACAGAACATCATAAATCACCCAGCAACCTTTTAATAGATCAACCAGCTCATTATATTCTAACCAACAAGCATTAAACTTGAATGGACTATGAGCCTTAGATATATTTGAAGATATTTGTAAATAAACTGGTTGATGATCAGAATCACCTCCACAACCAATCCATTGTTTAAAGCATAAATCCCTATCTAGAAAATCAGCTGATAATAGTAGTCTATCCAATCTTTTAGAAATACTCTCAGCACCCACTCTACGATTAGACCAGGTAGGAATGGAAACCAAAGGGGTTATGTCAACAAGCCCTATCCCTTCCAGAAGATTAAAAAAGAAATCAGTTAAGACATCCACACGAGCTCTGTCCCCCCAAATCTCAGAAAGACCTAAAGAGAAATTAAGATCTCCCCCGAAGACCAAATAAGGAGACTTTAAACACTCCATACCCGAGAGATTAGTCCAGAATAATTCCCTGTCCGAGTAAGGACCATAAATATTGATGAAATACAACTCCAACTGTAATTCGATAGAATGCAGAACATCGCATAGACCTGAAGTAAATGCCCAAGCATTTACTAAAAGAAAGTTACGAGTCCTCCAACCCACAAGAAGTCCCTTAGATCTACCCTTGGAGTCCACAGAGATAAACTGCCATTCTTTAAACATAGATTCCAATTCTTTGACCAAAACACATCCATCACACATAGTTTCTTGCAGATAAAACACATCTAAAGACTGTTCCTCAATCAACCTTTTTATAGCTAGTTTTTTAGGATAACTAGCCAAACCCTTGCAGTTTAAGGTCATAAGAATCATTAGGGTAACTTCGAGGAGGCAGACAATGCTCTAAGTGCCCCAGTACCAATCTTCCCAGAAAGATTATTTTTTACCATAATTCCAAGCCCCTCCTTAACATGAAAATTCCCAAAAGGATCTCGTTCAAGTCCAAACCCTCCAATAGAAGATTTTGAACAAGAGCGAAGAAAGTATCCCCTACTTACTGCTGGGGAGATCTTAAGGGGAGATATAAACCCAAAATCCCTTAAAGCCCCATTGAAAA
The DNA here is from genome assembly GCA_001517045.1 of Pseudotsuga menziesii. Classification (NCBI taxonomy): domain Eukaryota; kingdom Viridiplantae; phylum Streptophyta; class Pinopsida; order Pinales; family Pinaceae; genus Pseudotsuga; species Pseudotsuga menziesii. Next base: position 89,823 of record LPNX010381507.1, read on the forward strand.
CAGGGTCAAACAATGAATCTGGAACCGGTTCCTTCTCAAATGAATCCCCCCCAAGCCCCACAGACAGAGTATTAATACTCAAGGGTTTAAGGACAGGTAGAGGAGATAAAGCATCAGTAACCTTTTCTTCATGAATAATATTCAATTCCCCTGAAACTGAACAAACCAAATCATCCTTAGCATTCGAGCTAGGCTCACAATTCTTAACCCTCCATACCTTATGGACAGATCCAGAAGATCCTTTCTTATTAAAAGGAGGCATACATTCATTCATCAGATGACCATATGTGTGACATCTATAGCATCTAAAGGAGATACCTAGGTAATCCAATGGCTGATTGAAAATAGAGTTTCCATTATGAATGACCAATTCAGCAGGCAATCCATTGTGATAATCAATCAAAACTAAAACCCGCCAAATACAACAGACCCCGGTATGCAAATAAGAAAAATCTGCTTCCAAATGGGTACCCAATGAGTTTCCCACTAATTTGAAAAAATCAACAGACCAATACTCAAAGGGCAAGTTGGGTAGTTTTACCCAGATTGGAATTTGATCATACCGTTCAATACGTGGGTCGAAGAGTGGCGTCCACCTCTTAATTAGGAGTCTAGCTTTATCCCAGTGCCAAGTCCCAGCTAATACCCAATCCGCATCTTCCACAGCTAGAAATTTAAACGCTATCCAACCTCTTGGGAGGAGAAAAATCGCCGGAAGAACGGAAATAACGCCTTTCCATGCCTCAGCTGCCCATCCTTTTAAACTATCAGAATTGAACTTACGCCCACCAAACCGTCCAACCAGAGTCATCTCATTTGTAAGAACAATATCATTTAAGGCCATATCTACTCCCACAGTCATCAATACAAGGTTTATAAATTTCTTGATAGGCTTGTGAGCACGTTTCAGCTTCACTGCATAATCTAACAACACCGAAATGTCAACAGACTGATCACCCAAACCATAATCCCGAAAGGACACTTTAAAACAATGACTATAGTGTTGTAAATAATTTTTTAATGATTTAAAAACGTAAAACCAATGTTTACTTTTAGTTATGTGCAATTTGAAAACAAAATAAATATATTATTTTCCCCATGGCATTATATGAATAACAATAGTATTTTGTACAAGCTTGTTTAAGTGCACAATAAGATCTCACTATGCAAAGTAAATATTTTGTAATACAAAAATGTTTTAAAACAATATGTTAAGTGAAAGTTAACAACCAATATGTAAGTGAAAGTTAACAACCATTTTTAATATGAAATGAACTATTTATATTATGAATGGAAAATTAAAAGCATAGTAGTATAATTCATAGTAGTATAATTCAACTACGAAACATGATTCTATATTGAAAAAATCCAATACAAATAAGATATAAAAATATATATTTTTATATATAATATTTTTAATTAAATATACTATATATATAACATTTATATATAATTAAACATTAAAAAAAATTTAAACATATTTTTTATAACCAAAATTACTCTTTAAAAAAACAAAAGATAATTCCCATAAGAAAGAAAACTCTTAATTATTAATAGTTATTAATTATTTTAAGAAGAAAATAAATAATATTTACCACTATTTACATTGAAATTAATTAATAATGTTTAAATTGTGTTAGGGTTAACTTTGACTCTCTAATGAGCAAGGATGTAAGTGGTTTTGGGCACATGGTTTTGGTAACCAATAAATCTAGTGTTACTATTATATTTGCATATTTGTTTTCTTTAGCCTATTTTTATTCCTATTAAATTGAATTACAAAGTATGGAATTGAAAGGTATTTATTTTATAGTGTTTTAATAATTAAAATGTAGATTTTTAAAATTAATTTTCAAATTACACATAGATTAAATATTTGACTAATTCAAATTTGTTTGAAATTTACGTACACAAAAAACCAATACGACCGAATTATGCTACTATGATTAAAAGTAATGACTTGAAATTCAAAATAAAATTTATTATTAATAAATTTTGGGTTTTTTAAATAAAATATATTATTAAAATGTTATTAAGCTTTATAGATATTTGTGTGAGGACATGTGTATTTTTTTATTCAAGAACTATTTATTTATTTATTAAAAGGAATATAAAATATACATTTTAGGGGCATAGAATACACTCAAATAAGAGAACAATTTTGACCAAGTTAACATCAAAATAGAATAATAGTAGGTATTGATAGACATTAATACCAGATTGAATTACAAAATAGATAATAAGTGTTATAGGAGCCATCGACATGGATATAGTCCAAAATATTGATCTAGTACAAAAGAATTTAAAAAACATTTTAACTCATTAGTTTGGAGGACACATAATGTACCCCTGGAACTTTTCTTCATGGATCTATTGTTCTTACAAGAGTAGACTTGATTTTGAATGGCTATTAGTTGTCATACTAAGTTCTTCATATACATGTATGAAGTTGATATTCTGAAACAACCTTGAAACTTTCTTTAAATAACCTGCCAAGGAGAGACCAATATTTTGGATCTGATTATTTGTTCATTCAATTTATAACCACATTCAAGTCTCCAAAGACCTGCAATTTTAGAATACCTTTTACAAGTGCAAATTTTAGTAAATAGTAGAGAGCTTTTAACTCCCCCAAATTATTAGTCCCTCTCCCCTAATTGGGTTTGGCATGTAAACAATGTATATCAAAGAAAAAGAGAGAAAAACCACTACATAAATGGAATTTGGGTGTTGACAACTTCATCAAAAAGTCCCGAGGGGTAGAACTTGTCCATCTGTAAATCCCCCACATATCTTATTTTTGCAATCTTAGGAGTATCTTCAAAGGAGGAAATTTCCAAATCTTGAGCCGCAATTTTAAAAAGCCAGAATATGTTTATCCTCGAAGTGGCTAGAGCTTAACTTGATCTCCCATATGACCAGGTAAGAGACTGCCCTATATTACTTGAAATCCCCTTTAATAAACCAAACATGAAAAGACTCATCAATAGGCCCTTCTTTCTGTGTTCTTTCCATAGATTTTGTAAACCCAACTAAGTCTCTACTTCATCCCAAACTTCCTTTATAGAGGGACAAGAGAGAAACAAGTGTGAGGTATTTTCCTCATCATTTCTACATAGATAATTGTTTCTTGGACTTGCATTATTGCTCTTCTACATTAGCTCCCAAGCTAGCACTATATTATTTAGAGAAAGCCACATGGATAATATCCTTTTGGTAGAAGCCTCTATCTTTAAGAGCTTATTTAACCACCATTTTTCCTCCCTTGATACTGGATCTAGAAGAACTAAATACCCAAACTTGATAGCGCAGACTAATTCATTTCAATAGATTAACTCATCTTGATGATCATATATTCGAATATGAACCCTATTCAATTTTACTAGGAACATGTCCCAAGATTGAGTCCACTCTCCTCTCAGATCTAGATTATGAGCACTAAGCCATCCTCGATTCCAAAGAGTTGTAGTTGTAGGATTGAATGCATATGCCAACTTCTTGTAAATCAAGGACTTTATCTTATAATAAGAAAATGATGGTACTTAAAGATTAATTTTATTCAATGTGTGTTTATTTATGGTACTTAAATAATACATTTATTCAAGGGACAAATTTATTCTTGTTATGTGATTTTAAGTTTATATTTATTTATGCTACTTAAATATTAATGTTTTTAAAGATACCCATTTATTTATGGTACTTTTAAGGTATACATTTATTTAATCACACTATCTAAATTTATTACATTTAAAATTTTAACTTGTATTTACATTATATAATTATATTTACTAAATTAGTATTAATGTAAATTTAACTTATAGTTAAACTAAATTAAATTTATATATATGGTATACAATTTATTTAATATTTTAAATTTTAACTTATAATTAAACTAAATCATGAATATAAAGTTAAAATAAATCATGAATATTAAAGTTAAAATTTATTATATATATAATTTCAACCTAAATTTATAATTTAAATTAGAAGATTATAATTATATAAACATATTTGTATTTGTTAATTTAACTTAACCATAGTCATATAAATTATAATACTCATTTACTTTAAAATAACTTTTTTTATTATATATTTTTAATATCAATATCAATTTAAAATAAAAATATTATATATATAAATTTATAATGAATAATATATCATAGATAAATTCTCGGATGTGGGTGCGTGCTCCACAGCTCAACGTCAGGCCTTTCCTCGATATGTGCAAAGGACATGTGGCGATCAACATGCTAACCTCGGCAACGATGACACCTACGAGAACCTTCATCGTCCTCCAAGCGTGGGAGTTGAGAGGGCTGTCAACTCCGCACCTGCGACGTGGGGTGGCGAAGATCGGCTTCAATCCTAGCCTTCAAGGCTCTGCATTGACATTCATGGCGCATACGATGGTAGGGAGGGAGAAGGTATTGAGCGCGATAGTGTGGTATTTGGATATCAGAGTTCGGCTCTGCTCGGCTAAGCACACTCCTTGGCTTGTTGAATGTCTGCAAACTCATTGTGAGTGTGCCTCCACGAATTGCATTTTGTTAATTGATACTCTCTGGAAGAACAAGCGCTTTCAGCTTAGCATGTCGCGGCAGCGTGGCACTCCGCGCAGAGCCACCTCAGGCAGGGGAAAAGCTCAGAGAGGCTGTAGCTTTCAGGTAACTGTGGACTATGAACTGCACATCTCTAACAGGGTTCGTGTAATCATGGAAGCTTGGGAGAACTGAGTTCTAAATCAGAAGTTGGCAACGGGCCATGATGGTAGCCAAATCAGTCACTACTGGCTCATGAAGAACATGCTTTGTAATTTAATGGAGGACATGCTTACCAATTGGGCGGACACCAGAGACACAGTTTAAATGGTGAAGACCAGAATTTCGGAGATAGATGCTCAACTCGTGGCAATGGAGAGCTCATTTGCATGGAAAGGTAGTACGGGTATCTCAGGCCAAGGAGGGCTGCTTGGAGACAGCCGTGAATGGGGTGGCGGTGGAAGCGGTAGCGCCATAGGTGGTGTGGTTTTGCCTTTTGGCGGCGACAGTGGCAGTGCAGTTGGGTGCACAATGGCACCCCCTCCTGCTCCGACGTTTCCCATACCCTCGACGGTTGAGTTGTTTATCAAGCGCTTGAAGGCGATGGTCGCCCAGCAGCCTGCTTCGCAGCAACTACAGCCCCAAATGCCTCTGGAAGTCACCACCAACTCTCCAAGCAAGTCGCAGGAGAAACGATGGGCTTGCCCCATAATTGAAGAAATTCCAGACATTCCACCTGTCTAATGCTCAAGTTGTCCAGGTTTTTTTGGTTTTTTGGTTATTGTGTCTATCTCCTATGCCTGTGTCTATTTCTAGGCATTTGTTTATGTTTATGGCAGGGTCAATGCCCGTGTCTTCCTCCAGGCCTAAGTCTATGTCTATTTGGGTCATTGCTTGTGTCTTTTTCTAGGCTCTTGTCTTTGTTTATGTTGTTTTACTGTTAAATTTTGTAACTATGCCAGTCTATGGGCCTCGGCCTTTACTTTCAAAGTGGAACATTTTCGCCTCTGGCTCTCTTAGACGACCATCTTTTGAGAGGACAATGTGGTGGCTTCACCGCCTTCGGCCTCCTTTGGTCACGATGAACTCTGTAATTTTTGCCTTTATATTATAATAGATTAAAGCAGCTTAAAAAAATATCGTAGATAAATTTATATATATAATGATGATAGAGTTATAATGAAATGTGTTTAAACTTATTATGTAACTTCCCTTGATATAAGTTCAAAATTTTAAGATTATATATTAATTCATGTTACTTAAAGATTATTAGGTTAACTTTATTCAAGGTATGTGTTTAATACGGTATTTAAATAATAATTTTATTCCAGGTACGCATTTATTTGTGATTGGTGATTTTAAGTTTATATATATTCATGATAAGGTAAGTATTTAATAAGGTATTTAAATAATAATTTTATTCAAGGTCCGTGTATTTATTTGTGATAGGTGATTTTAAGTTTATATATATTTATGATACTTAAACTTTAATTTTATTTAAGGTATGTGTTTATTTATGGTATTTAAATAATAATTTGATGATGTAGTTTAAATATTTTATATTTTTATATTTTTTAGTTTGTTTTGTTTGGAATCTAGTTGGAAAATTTTAAAATTTTTAGAGTTATGTATATTAGTTGTGGAAATTGTATAATCTGAGTGTCATATGGGTATTTGAGGGTGCTATAGAGATATTTGAGGGTGTTGAATCTTTTGATACATTCAAAATCATAATTTAAATGCTTTTAAATTTAGATTTTACCATAAATAATTTACTGACCAAAAATCCAAAACTTAAAATAAATAGACTACTTCATAAGTTTATTCAAGATATGCATTTATTCATGATATATAAATTTAGTAAGTTCAAATTTTAAGCTTTTATTTATATTGCATAAATATATTTATATGTTTAAGTTTAAATTTTAAATTTTAAACTATAATAAACGAGTATTAGCATAGGCTTAATTTATAATTAAATTAAACTAAATTAGTATTTATAATACACAACTAATTTAATATTTTTAATTTTAAACTTATAGTTAAACTAATTTATGGATATAAGTTAGCCCCTCGGGGTGAAGAGCAACTAGCAACCGCAACTTGTAAAGACTACGAAGGTCATAGTTTCAAACTTTGACTTACTCGTGGCTCATGGTTGGGGGCTCTATGGGTTCACCTGAAGGTTATAGTGGTAGTGGACAAAATTCAACCTCGTGTCATGCAAGCATGATACTGTCCCAACTCTGTTATAATCATCCAAAATTTCATCAATTCCTGCTAGCTCATTCGGTCAAGGTGTGGGTCTCATAAGCAAGGCGACTTAGGTTACATTCTCGTAAGCTAGATGGGAGGAGACACCCAAAATACAACTAGTTGAGGGTTGGTGTGGCCCATGTTGGGTGTGATTGTCGGGTGATTTTGACGGCTTAGATGCCCTCGGGTCATAGTTTCTCAGACCAAAGGCCATAGTTTCATAGTTTGGGAGATTCTAGCAAACACGTTTTTTTATGCATATAAGTTTAAAATTGATTTAATAAATATAGATTAGATTGAGTTTTAACAAATAAAGATTATGCTAAAAAGGTTGAGGAGGATCCAAACAACAAAAAAAACATAATTACAAGGTCACAACAAAAAATCTTAAGCTCAATAAGGGCTTAAAAAATCCTTGAGCCCAACAAGGGATTCAAAAATACTTCCGTCCATATAGTCCATACTAAAAACCAAACATGCTATACATATTTACTTCGATATATTCGGATGTACCGTCCTAACAAAATGTTATAAGGACAAAGCATATACTATACTGATACGAAACTAACAGAAATTATCCCTTGGATTCATACATTTCAGTTTGTTTCTTCTTCCAGTTATTGTAATTCACATTAGTCTTGAAATTTCACCATTATAGTCTGTTGCATGGTGTGAAGTTCCATAACGTTTGGGCTTGAATTTTCTTATGCACTGGAATGCATTACCCCATCGAGCTCCTGTAGAATGTCTAGTTGATGAGTTTTGTCAATTTCCAGTTGGGCCATTTTTTCTTCGTGAGCAGCTACCCTCTGTGCCAACTTATCATGGACAATATTTTCATGCTCCACTTGGCAGCTTAGCCAATCTAGAATCTTCTCCTGTCGATTGAGCTACCCTTCTACCCACCTCACAATTCTTCTTAGGCCTCATATCTTCGCCACCATGTTCTGTAGTTCCACCACCTTTTCTGTAGTTTCCACCATCATATTGTTGGTGTACTTTGTAATTAAGCTCATGTCGGTGAGTAAATTCGGTTGGTATAGCTCTCAACCAACCACATTTAATGTTGGGTTCTCTCGCTTCTTTTGCGTAGTTTTTTTTGTTACTTTATATACAACAGTTTTTGATATAACAACAATTCATTTCTTTTGCGCTATGTCTGTCTCTATTTTTCTCCGTGTTCATACTCTCTATTGTTCCTGTTTTGTATGGAGTTTATGTCAGAATTGATCCTGCTGTGCATTATTCAAATCCACATGGTATCGGAGTACCAATGCATTAGCTTCCTCCATATCCTTTTGGATGTAGTGGTTTGGACGTTTTTGCAGGGCATCTCAAGTTTCCTTCTGTCATCCTTGCTCTGCTCTCTGCTGTGAGCATATTTTTTCAGAAGCTACTGCTTGAAGCCATCACCAGTCACATTTCTAGTGATCTCTATTCTCTTTCTTTGACATCTTCTTTTCCTTACTATGGAAAATAAGTTTCCAATCCTTGTTTTAACTCCTCACAACTATTTTAGCTGGAAATCAACCATGGTTGTTTTACTTAGGAGCAAAGGTATGTACAGGGTCACCATTGGCTCAGAGAAAGAACCCACTCAAAGTGTTGAGAAGCCTAAATGGCATAGTCGTTGTGATGAAGCCTTAGGATTAATATATCTCTCTCTTTCACCTGAACTCCTATTTCACTTGGAAGGGCATATACACTCCCCATTAAGCATGGGATCAACTTGAAAAATTGTTTGGTAAAACAAATGCAATTCGTAGCCATCAAATGGAAAATGAGCTCATTATTCTGAATCCTTGTAATTTTGATACCATTCAAGACTTTATTTCCAAGTTCAAATCCCTTAGGATTCATCTGAAGGACTGCAATATTGAGAAGAAAGATGAACAACTCAAATTTGTAGTGCTCTCTAAGTTAGGAGAATCATATTCAGTGTTTGTTTCCACATTTTATTCAACTCGGGATGCCTTGGGTCAGGATTTTGTAATGCCTACTTTTGATGCCTTTGATGAAATACTTACTCATGAGAAGGATAAGCTCATTAAAATGGGCTCTCTTACCTCTACAGATTCTAAGTCTCATGCATTAGTAGCTAGCTCACCTTCAAATTCAAGAGTGGCACATAAAAATGAATCTAAAGGGAAACAAACAAATAGTTCAAAATCAAATAATTCTTCACATTCCTCTCCTAAACCAGATTCTAAAGGAAAAAAATCCTCTTAAATCTGCATTATGTGGAAAGGATGGTCATTCAAAATCTCATTGTTTTAAGAAACTAGCTGTCTTGTCTTCATAAATCAAGAAACACAATTTAAATATCAACCTATATTCTCCTAGGAATGATATAGGGAATTATAAAGCTCTCTCTGCTAAAGCATATTTATGTTCCTCTGAAACTGAACCTAAATGGATATTCGATTCTGGAGCCACTCGTCACATGGAAGGAGATAAAAATATGTTTTCTTGAATTAATTCATGCAAAAATGAGCATATTTTTGTGGGAAACTCTTCACCTTTGGCTGTTAAAGGGTAGGGCTCTATTGAAATGAAGGATGGAATGGTCCATAATGTTTTATATGTTCCTAAACTTTCAACCAACTTGCTCAATATATCATATTAGAAATTCTGGTGCAAGAAAAACAATCCTTTTAACCCCTGATTCCATAATTATTTGTGAAATTGAGGATCCTTCACAAATTGTTGCCATTGGGAAAGTGGATCATCATCCACACTTGTATTCATTTTCTCATTTTGAGCTGACATATCCAACCAATGTATTTCTTTCTCACTCAAATGAATTAAGCATATTATGGAATTAGCAATTTGGCCACTTGAATTATCGCTATCTTCATAAACTTAGTAAGAAAAACATTGTCACCGATCTACCGCCTATCTCCTTTTCCGAGGGTGTTTGTACAGGATGTATTCTTGGCAAGCATCCTCAACATACTTTTGATAAAGGAAAATATCATAGAGCTTTTGAAATTCCGCAGCTTGGTCATAGCGACATTTTAGGCCCTTTCCCTGGTCTATCTTTTCAAAGGGAATGCTATTTTCTTACATTCATTGATGACTATTCTAGACACACATGTGTCTATTTTTTGAAAAATATAAGTGACGCCTTTGACAGATTTCTTGTGTTCAAAGCCTTGGTTAAAAAGCAATATGGAAAGTCTATCAAATATGCGGGCAGACAATGGTGGAGAATATATCAGTAACATATTTAAAGACTATTGTGCCACTGAAGGTACTCAACTACAACATACAGTTCCTTATTGTCCACAACAAGATGGCGTTGCTGAAATAAAAAACCGTACCTTGAAAGATATGTCAAATTGTATGATTCATGCAAGAGGCCTTGGCCCATAGTTTTGGGCTGAAGCGATAAATTGTGCAAACTATGTTCAAAATTGAACACCTCACAAGGATGTTCAAGGGGTGACACCAGAAGCAGTTTGGAGTGGACATAAACCTTATGTTAGGAATCTAAGGGTATTTGGGTGCAATGCTTGGGCGTACATTCCAAAAGAAAAACATAGGGCAATGGACATGCAAAGTAAGCCTTGCATCTTTGTTGGCTACCTGAAAGATGTTAAAGGATACAAATTATTGGATCTTGACACTTATGAATTTCTTATCAACATGAGTGTTCAATTTGATGAGTGTCCTCCTTAGGATCTTGTATCTTCATATAATGATACTTCCTTTAAGTTGGATTCCCCTGCTGATGAAAATGATCTTGAAGAATAATCAGCTAGCACTCATCGTCCACTTCTTGATTAGGGCCAAAGAAGAACAAGTTCCTCTCTTCATAGGACTCCTAGAGAATTTACGACTAGTGCTTCTGATCCAAAATACTTTCATGAGGCCCATGTTATTAAAGAATGGGATGCTTCCATCAAAGATGAGCACAATTCAATTAATACTTGGGACTTGGTCCCTCTTCCAAAAGGTATAAAATTGGTTCAATGCAAGTGGGTATATCGAACCAAACATGCAGTGGATAGTACAATAGAGAGATATAAGGCTCGATTGGTTGATAAAGGACTCTCATAGGTTGAAGGATTTGGTTATTATTAAAACTTTATTATTATTATCAATAAGAAGGTAAACATTCTATTAATATACAAAATGGCATTACAAGCATTCCTGGTCGGCTAGGTGAACCAGACCAGACTAGGCTATTTACTGCGGGGCTCAAACGGATTGTCCCCAAATTCCTTGAAGGGTTTACACATTTTCAAGAAACCAGAGCCTAAACGAACCCGACTCATTCCATCGAAGCTATATCCGACTAGCAGGCATACAGTCGGAGTCAAATTACAACCAAAAACCAAAACCAAAAACCAAGTCAATCCCAATTACATTAGAACATAGATAACCATACCACTTCTACTTACAACATGACTGAAACATAAAAAATAAGCCGACCTTAATCCCGAAATCTAGGAAAATCACCGCCCAGTGGGCATGTTTGAACCAAACAGGTGCTCCTCTTGCTAAGGAGGAGCGTTGGCAAGAGTATTTCCAGGAGAGTTGGCAGGAGTTTTGGCAGGAGTGTTGGCAAGAGTATTTCCATGAGCGATCTGCACCTTGGCTTGGGTGTCGTGGGCCGACAGGCTTCGAATGGTCCAAAAAGGGTTTAATACCAGTGGGCAGTCCTGATGAGTCTCATACTCCCGAAGTAGATCTAGATCCTTCATGGCGATGTAGGATTCGATGGCCGCCGGGGTCTCTGCCATATATTAGTCGCCCTAGTTGAAAGAGAGGGGATTTGTCTCTTCCTTAATGGTGGGGAGATCAATCGTTGTGCTAGGTGTCGCCCTGGTAGTCCCCTCCCCTCTACCACTTCCCCTCCTGTGGCTCCAGAATCTCCATTGTCGAGACATGATAACACAATACAAGATATTACTTTGAACATAAAGCAACAGAAACTGAACCGTATGAGTGTCACTGCAACCCCCCAAGGTGTATTTATAGGAATAATTCCTTTCCTTCCACGGACTGGATCGGATAGCGAGCTCTTACCTGTCACCCTGACCTCCTTCCTTATCTTCCATCCATCGTACTCCGCCATATCTTTCATCCTCTATGAAAGATCAACATCCTCCTCGTTCATTGATTTTCCTTTGATACAGAAATCTCTGGAATTTCCCATCCTTGCATTAACTGACGTGGGATTCATATCAACGATCCCGCAAGGTCACCTCCTCTTGATCTCTTCACACGGATCAACCATCAAATTAATCCTTCGCATTAATAGGATCCTTCTTCTCTTCAATACCACATGCATCGTACCACCACCATGTGTCTAGGTGTAGGGTTCATCATCCCCATATGGTGATTGGGACATCTCGCAGCCTTCCAAATCCACCACTGGTATGATGAAGGGCCCGCTGCTTGGAGTGGAAATGACTGGTGGCATGTTTTGCGGAGGGTTGGATCGACAGTTGTCCATCAACTGCTGTGGGATGAGCTGTGACTGATGATTATTCGCATCGATTGTACCATCCAGATCCACATGCGCCAACTTTTTGCACCGGTCCCATATCAAACTGTTTCTATTATCATCGAGATCTTCTGCATCGAAAGAGCTATGATTCTCCACTCCTTCGTTTTCCAATGCATCTGCCATATTTTTTCCAGATCTTCTTACATGGGAGAATAGGATGGTTGAAGGACCTGCAAGAATCCACTTGAGTTCTGAGAGGTGACCTTCCCATCTCCAATTCTTCGAAACCTGGGAGGTGGTGGCGCCATGTTGGATCCTGCGAGTGATGTTGATAATTACCTAAGAGTCTCCTTCCACCATCAACGGGGTCTTCTCCTTTTGCAGGGCCCAAGAAATACCGTTAATTATCCCTCTAGTTCTGCCATATTATTAGTGTTGTTACCAATTAACCCCCCTAGAGAATGTTGAGAATGATTTCGGCTGAGTTCCTTAAGGTGCCTCTGAAACCTTCTAGACCAGGGTTGCCTTTGGCTGCTCCATCAAAATTGAGTTTGAAGGAGCCTGCTGGCGGCCGAAGCCATGAATTCGCACTGTTTACGGATTTCGGCATCGTCCTAGACCTCGCATTGTTAACAGGTAATTCAAAAATTCCCAGTTCATAGAGTACAATTCTTTCATTCTCCTTAGCTGTGAAATTCTTCATGTGTCCAATGAATTAAAGTGATCATTTCTTTTAGGTGAGCTTCAATGATGGTCCATATTTCCCCTGCTTTTTTGGTTTTGTTTTCAAAAATTCGACTGTTACGGGTTTTCCATAGTTCCCATACAATAAATCCCGAGAGGAGCTCCCACAACCTATTTACAATTTTGTTTTTGAATGCCTTCTTTGACCAGTTTGCAATGGTTACGTTCGGCCTTCCTCTGTGTCTATGATTTTTTTTTTAAATGACCGCTCCTTTTTCCCACATGGATTCCGCCACTGGGCACTCATTTAGAAGATGATTGATGGATTCATTATTCTCTTCACACATGCAGCATCTTGAGGGCCCATTAATTCCCCTAGTATGGATGTTATCCCAGGTTAGAATGTGCCTCTTGAGCATGAGCTAGCTAAAATATGCCACCTTTGGCCACCGGCCTCCTCCCCAAATTTTTTCCCATTTGGCTTCTAGTTCCAGATTAAAGGATTCTATCACGAGAACTAAGGATTCTTTGGAGTTGAAATTTCCTATGTTGGAGTACCCTCGTCTGAGTGTCCAGACCTTCGTTCCTGGGAATATTTCTGGAATTCATCTCTACAAGGAATTCGTCCACATTTTCCCTCGGGGCTTGAGATTGCCACCAGTTCTTGTCTTTCCAGGTCCTGAAGAGACGATCATTGTGTCTAGGATCCCAAAAATCCACCATCGTGCTCAAAGGATGGTTCTAAAGAATGGAGTTAAGAATAGGAGAATCCTCCCTGCTGGAAAGAACCAGTTCTTGGTTCCATGCATCGCTAGCAAATCTAGCCGTCCTACCATCCCGAACTCCCCAGAAGCTATGCTTCTGGACCAACCCCCTGTTTTCTTGGGCCGATTTCCAAATTCCAGAACTTGAAATGTTTTCTCCGAAATAGACCAAGGACTTCTTTGGCTAGTGAGGGGCATATTTCAGGTGCTAGAGTTTGGTCCATGGTTCTTCTCCGTAATTGATCCATCTCCACCAGGTTTTGACACTCAGAGCCAGAGTTTGGATCCCGGAGCCCTAGGCCCCCCACTACCTTAGGAGTGCAGATGGTTTTCTAGTCTACCAATGGCCACTTCCGGTGTCCTTCCGATCCCCCCCCCAGGAAATTTCGATGGATGTTTTTGATTTGTTTGATAACCAATTTCGGGGCAGCCAACACCGAGAAGAGATAAATAGGCATTGCCTGAAGAACTATTTAACTAGGGTGAGTCTACCCAGAAAATTGAGAGCTCTGAAGGTCTATAGGTCGAAATTCTGTTTGATTTTATCCAACAATTCTTTCCAGGAAATTTGTCTAATAGTTGATTCAACTAACGGTGCTCCCAAATATTTCAATGGGAGCTTACCTTTCAAAAACTCCAGGATTCTGAGAATGTTCCTTTTGGTAATTTTCAGGGTATTGAAGAAATAGGTCTAGGACTTGTCCTTGTTGATCTCTATGCCACTAGCTTCCAGGAAGGTGTTTAGACTGTCTTTGATTCCCCGAGCCTCCTATACCAAGGAAGGGTTCATGAGCATATTATCATCCACAAACTATTGGTGGGTTTGGGTTTCCATCCCTGTAGTGAGAGATAATCTGCGAATCTTGTTCTCATATCTTCTTCTTTTAGCAATCTTCCTAGTCCTTCGGCTGCGATGATGAAAAGAAAGGGGGAGAGGGGGTCCCCCTGCCTTATTCCTCTGGAAGCATTGAAGGGGTTCGAAGGGGAGCCATTGACCAAGATCGAGAAGAAGGTCGACGAAACTAGATTCATGACCCAATTAGTCCAATCATCCGAAAAGCCAAAATCCCTGAGAATTACTGCCAAAAAATTCCAATTCAGTTTATCATAAGCTTTTGATAGATCCAATTTTAATAGCATACCTGGAGTCCTTGAGGTTTTTAGCGAGTGCACCGTTTCATGGACCAGAATAATGCCGTCCAAGATCTTCCTACCTTCCACAAACCCGACCTGTTTAGGGGAGATGACCTTGGAGATAATTTTGTAGAAAACATTACACAGAGAAATCAGTCTAAGTTTCCTTGGGTATTATGTTCCATTTTCTTTGGGGATGAGCATCAAGAAAGTGGAGTTAAGAGCTCTTAGAATTTTCCTGGTCGTCCTGGAATATTCCACCAAAGCCCAGATTTCCTCCTTTAAGCAGTCCCAACAAGCATGGAAGAAGTTTGATGTGAACCCGTCCAGACCCAAGGCTTTATCCTTTACCATTTGCTTGATAATGACCTTGACCTCCGCCATCTCAATGGGTTTTCCCAGCATGTGGTTGTGTTTATCCAAGATAATATTAGGAATGTGTCTAAACAGCTCCCTCTGGGCTTCTTCTCTATCTCCTTCTGACTCCTTCATCATATTAGCGAAATATGAGTTCAACGTGCTTTCTAGCTCTTCCTGGGTTTTGATTGTCTCCATCCTCCATTTTCAGTCTGTCCTGTCGGTTCCCTTGGTGATGTTGAATGGCCACTTTGTGAAAGAATCTAGTATTGCGTTCTCCCTCTTGGAGCCATTTGACTCTGGCTTTCTGGTTCCAATAGACTTCCTCCTATTGTTCTCGTCAACTAAATTCCTAGAGCAGACTCTTTTCTTGGATCTGTAACTCCTCTGAGAACCCCGTGCTCATCCCTTGAGCCTAGTTCACTTGCATCTTGCATTCTAGAGCTTGTTTTTCTTGGAAAATTTTGCCAAAGGACTCCTTGTTCCATTTTTTAATGTTATCTTTTAAGAGTTTGATTTTCTGTTGGAATTGGTACATTCAAGTGCCCCTGATGGGTGGGAAACCCTCCCACCATTCCCGGAGTTTCTCATGGAAATCCGTTTGAAGGAGCTAGAACTTTTCAAATCTGAAGAGTCTGCGTGGGTTAACCTCCACATTTTCCCATTCAATGCTGATTGGCCAGTGATCCGAGCCTGCAGCTGGAAGTGCCACTACACTTAACTCTCCTCCTGCCATCATGATGGATTCAGAGATTAAAAAGCGATTAAGCCGACATGCTATCCCTCTGTCTCCAGCTTGTTTGTTGTTCCACGTGAAAATACCGTTATAGGTTATTATATCTATTATATCAAGGGTATCAATTAGTTCGTCAAAGTGAATGCTTGCAGGGTTTAGGTTCCGTATACCACCTTTTTTCTCTTAAAGGTTCCTAATCAGGTTGAAGTCTCCACCAAGGATCCACGGTTTGTCTTTGGCAATATCCTTGATGACAAAAAGTGAGTCCAGGAAGGACAAATTATGCTCTGCCTAGGAGGACCATAGATATTGGTAAAAACTCCTCTGATTTTGGTGCCTAAGATGTGGAAATCTGCTGAAATTGAAAAGTGAGTTGCTACAAATCCTGAGAGGTTAACCTCTCGGGGATTCCACAAGATGCCAATCCCTCTAGCTACCCCTTTGGCATCAGTTGCTACTGTCTCACATTCCTTCCATATTTTCCCGGCTATACTTTTTAGCTCTTCTTTCGAGCACTTAGTTTCTTGTAGAAAGATGATTCCAGATTTTTATTTTTCAATCCTTCTTCTGAGAAGATGGATTTTCTGAGCGCTACTACAGCCTCTAATATTCTAGGATGTAATCCGCATTGAGAAATTATTGAGTTGAGGGAGAGAGGGAAACATATATGGTTGGATACTTCCCGGAAGCCACCAGTTGCGCCCCTACTGCTTTGATTCTTTGAACATTACTTGGCCTTCCTCGCTTTTCTTTTTTTATTTTCTTTTTCCCATCCGATTCTTTGAGGGATTCGATAACTACTCCCAGGCACTTCATGTTTTTTGCCTAGATTATCACCTTCTCCAAAAAGGAGACTTGATAGGGATGGATCTGGGCTGGGATCTTGTCGGAGAAGGCAACTTCAAGTCTGTCCAAATCCAGATCTCCTATCTCCATATCATCCGTCTCTGGCTCCATTACCTCTATAGATGTCTTGGCTGTCTCCTGCTGCATCTTTTGGTGCTGATCTATAGGTGACTTGGTTGTCTCCCGGTGCTTATTTAGTTTTAAATCCATCTCCTTCTCCTGATGGTATTTAGTCTGGTCAGTTTGCTGGGCTTCTTCATTACTTTCCTTATCATCTTGGAGGATCTCATACCTGTTATGAGTTTGAACCATTTTGTTGATCTCTGGTCCCGAGGTATTTCTTGCTTGTTGTTTCTTGTTTTGGGTTTTGATGAACCCATCAGCATCTTGATTTTCCTGATCTTTCTTTCATTCTGGTCTTTTATTTTGTGGGAAATCCTGGAACAGGTGTCCATGCTCATGGCATCTTCTGCATATGAACGGGATCTGTTCGTAGTCTATTAAATGCCACTCTTCATCCTCCCATGATAACTCGATTCCATCTGGTAGATCCCTAGAAATTTCGAGGTAGATACAGATTCAGGCATGTGAGATATACTTTCGTTGTTGGGTTTTCTCTGAGACTTTGATAAAGTTTCCCAGAGTATTCCCTATATCCATCATAATTTCTTCCTTCCAGTACTCCGTTGGGAGAGAGTACATTCTGATCCAGACTGGGGCAATCATGAGGTTTTCTTTATCAGGGTTGAATCTCTCTTTCCATGGCCTTAAGAAGAGTCTCGACGAATTTTAGAGATATGGACCATTCTAAAAAATTCGAGTTCTATCTTCTTCATTAAAGAATATTATAGTGAAGAATCCTTTTTCCCCAGCTGAAGGTCGTAGTGCCCTTGGGATTTCCATGTGGTGTTAATCCACCATACCATGGTATTTTTATGGGCTAGATCCCAACAAAATTTCCTATGTGGGCGCGATATTTGATGTAGTGAATGTCCTCCATGACTCTTTTTGATTTAATTTGAAGCTTTGGCACTGTCTTGGATTTTGGGAGGCATTGTCCTGTCCTTCTTGTTTCTTGTTTCATCGTTTCCTCTTTCTTAAGCCCACTAGAACCTTCCCCATCTTTGAGCAAGTCACGTGCACTCACTAGTCCTTTCCCTTTCTCGGTTTCCATGTCCGATATCAGAGTGGGAATTGCGAACCCCTCCTCTGAGGGTGCGCTCCTCCCATGGTCCCTCTCACCATGGGGAGGAGCAGGAACCATCCTGAGCTGACCTAGATGACCTACAAAGCTGCTCTTCCACTACTGGTGTGCCATAAATCCTTTTGCCTTGGTTTCCTAACCCCCCAACCTCGCATCAAGTTGCAGAGCTCATTCCTCCCTTCGTCCTTTCGAGTCTGTTATTCTGAAACCTTTGCTCATGTTGATAAAATGAATTCTATTCACCTTGTTCTTTCTATAGCGGCATCTTGCAAGTGGACTGTATATAAAATGTGCATTCCTTCACAGTGATTTGCAAGAAGAGATCTACATGGAGCAACCTCTTGGATTTATCCAAGACTCTTCACTTGTGTGCAGGCTCAAAAAATATTTGTATGGTCTGAAACAAGACCCTACGGCTTGGTATGAGAAGATGGATTCTTTCCTTCTCTCTTTAGGATTTTATCACTGCCTTTCTGATTCAAATGTGTATATTTTGTGGCAATAAAATGAAATTCTCATCCTTGTTGTCTATGTGGATGATCTCATTCTTACAAGGAGTTCAACTATCTTGATTGATAAGGCGAAGTTTCATCTTTAACAACAGTTTGACATGGTAGATTAAGGGCTACTTCACTACTTTTTGGGAATGCAGGTCACACAATCTACATATGGGATATGTCTCTCACAATGCAAGTATGCATTATATCTATTGTGCAGATTCCACATGTTGAATTACAAATCTGCACCCACACCATTTTTGTCCGGATTAAAGGTGTCAACAAAGTGCTCTACTCCTTTGGATGATTCTACTTTGTATCGACAACTTGTTGGAATCCTACTGTACTTGACTCACGCTCATATGGATATCTCATATGCAGTTAGATTGGTTTCTCGGTTGATGCAGGAACCACATGAGCTCCATTAAAAATCTAAAAAGAGAATTCTTTGCTACATTAAAGGAACCCACACATATGACATCCAATACTCATCCAATGGTAATGCAGATTTAGTGGGTTATGCTAAGTCAGATTGGGATGGTGATCTCGATGACTGTAAATCCACATTTGGATATGTATTCCATCTTAGTTCTGGTCCTGTTGTTTGGTCCAGTGAAAAGCAAGCAACAATTTCCCTTTCTTCTACAGAAGCAGAGTACCGAGGTGTTCTTAATGCTGCTACCAAGTCTATTTCAATTCAACAAATTTATGATAATTTAGTTTACATCAGGTGCAACCCACTGTAATATGGTGTGATAATCATAGTGCTATCCATATTTCCAAGAAGCCTATGGAGCATCAATGCACCAAGCATATAGAAGTTCACATACATTTCATCCGACAACTGATTTGTGAACAAATTATTGATTTGCATTACTATAGGAATGAATTGCAGGTTGCTTATTTATTCACTAAATTGGTGGCACAAACTATATTTGTTCAGCTTTGTACCTTACTTGGGGTGAATGAAATTTTCCTTGAGGGGGGGTAGTCTAAGTTCTCCTCCATATTTTCCTATCTATGTTTTGATAATTTTGTATGTGGGTACCTTAGTAGGCCTTGTTACCAGGACCCATTTTTTGTCTATTTCTGGGTATTCCTCCTCTCGCTTAACGGGGGTATTGGTGTACATTGTAATTAAGATCACGTCGGTGATTAAATTCGGTTGGTATAGATCTCAGCCAAATGCATTGAATGTTGGGTTCTCTTGCTTCTTTTGCATCGTTATTTTTGTTACTTTATATACAACAATTTTTAATATAACAACAGTTCATTTCTTTTACGTTGTGACTGTCTCTATTTATATCTGCATTCATGCTCTCTGATGTTTCGATTTTGTATGGAGTTTAAGTCACAATTGATCCTATTGTGCATTGTTAAAATCCACACCTATATGTATAGATTCCTTTAAATTATCACACCAGGCCATATGAACAATACCTCTCTACAGACACCCCTTTCATGCCTTGTGGCATTTCAATACATGCCCTACACATTTAAACAAACACAACCCTTTTCTTAAAGGCTCCAGAGATGGATTAAATTTCCATTCCCCTTCTCCACATACCAATATAGAAATACCAACAGAGGAAGAGCCAGTCATCTATTCATCCATCCTGATGAAGAAAAAACATATGAAAAGGAAGAGAATTGGATCCACACTGAATTATCTGCGTGCATGGATATATCTTAGATGTTCCCGCATTCACCCCATCTCTTGCCATGATTTCCCTTGCATGAGATTGCAAGGATAGGATTCAACGAATCATAAGCATGACAAAGAAACTTTCCCGAAGCAAGCAACTTAAATGAGAAATGGGTTGAAGATGTCCTGAACTAAGCACGATCATACACCACTTTAATCCAATGCAGGTGGGCTTCGAATTGCCTTTGTGTGAGTTGACATTTTCCACTAGCCACTCCCTATGCATGACCATATAAGAAAGGGTAGTATCAACCATGATTTGCATGAGATATATGGTATCAACTTGTGTTGCAGCGGACCACCATTAAGCTCTGAAATTCCCTTTTCCAATCAAACTACAATATTTACCAATTGATCTACTATGTTGTTGTTGCAACAACACACATGCTAGAATGAGAGCTCTGAAATATGCTTCAGATTTTTCTTGATTATGGAAATAATTCATTTATTGATTACATGAGAATTGGGAGAACCATTATGAAATTGACTAATGATCCAGAGAGAATCCCCTAAAATTAATACGGCGAGAAACTACCATTGACAAAGCAGTTTATGAGCCATAATAACGATCATATAACTTTGTGAAGTTAATGTTGGTATATCCAAGACCCCATGAAATATCAATCACCAAGTTTTTCTTTAGGGTCGATGATAACCCCATCTACACCTATCGCCTTTCTTAATTCCAATTTATTCATATACGTTTAAATTAAGCTTATAATTCAAAACTAAAATATTTTACTTTATTTTATTTTATGAGTACTTTACTTTGGTACATTTATGTATTAAAAGTACTCCTATTTTTACTTATATCAAAGAGGGTATTTTATTAGACATTTTTTTTAATATAATGTAACCATAGTGAAGTAATTTAAAGTACTTTCCTATATATTTTTAATATCAAAAGTCAAACTTAAATTCAAAATTTTAAACTATAACTAACTTTTCTATATGATGAATAATATGTCATAGATAAATTTATATATAATGGTTATAAAGTTATAATTAAAATGTGTTTAAACTTCCTTGGATAAACTATGTAGAACTAGTTTCGTCCCAAAACTTTGAAGAGCTTGAGAGGGTTGCTTGGTCTTACTGGCTATTACTATAAATTTGTGTTCACTATGGGAATTTTTCGCTCCTCTTACAACCTTGCTAAAAAATACTTATTTTTCCTAGAATGAAGTAGTGAAGAAACCATTCTCGTACCCTCAATGAAGCTATGTGCTTGAACCCTATGTTAGCCATGTTGGATTTCACTAAGACCTTCGTCTTAGAATGTGATGCCTTTGATCATGGTCTGGGAAAAATCCTACTTTAAGATGGACGCCCATTGGCATTCACCAATAAGCATCTTTGTGATTGAAACTTGGGAAAATCCACCCATGAGAAAGAAATGATGCCTATCCTCATCCAATTGAGACATGGTGACCATATTCAATTAGATGATGTTTCTAGATAAATATTGACCATTACAACGTTAAGTATTTTCCAGAACAATGGTTGTCTTCTCTAGAACAACAAAAATGGGTCATCAAGCTATTGGGTTATGACTATGAGATCATATCTAAAAGGGTCATGGAAATGTGGTGGAAAATGCTTTGTCTCAATAGTTTGAAGAATAAGGCACATTCTTTGCTTTATCCTTACCAGTTCCAGAATGGATTAATGAAGCACGACAATAATGGATGGTAATGAACACAGTTCGATAACTCATCACCAACCTACACGAGGAACCAAACCCTCCACTTGATTATACATGGAATTAGGATATATTGCAAAATAAGAGGTGCATATTTCTCACCTCGAATTCATCCTTGAATTCCCACATCTTAGAAGAATTACATTAAACACCAACAACTAACCACTAAGGATTTCATAAAATCTATGAACTAATCAAGTGGTCCTTCTTTCGAGAAGGATCAAAACAAGATGAAAACCTTTGTTGCAACCTGCGACACTTTCCAACACCATAACGCTGAAATAATGAAGTCCCCAGGTGCTTCACAACCGCTTTCCATTCCTAACCACATATGGACTATGATCTATATGTTTTTCATTGTGTGGTTCCTAAACCATGCAATAAAGCAATCATTATGGTGTTAGTTGATGATTTGACAAAATATGCTCACTTTTGTGTCTTACCACAATATTTTACTTTCTCATTAGTGGCATAGGTATTTATGGATTATATTTTTAAACTCCATGGCATGAAAACTTCCATTGTCTTTGATTGTGACCACACCTTCACAAACAATTCTTGGAAAAAATTGTTTAAACATCATGGCACCCAATTGAATCTTAGCACAAGTTATAAATTTCAAACATACAGCCATATGAAATTAGTTAACAAATGCTTGGAAACCTACTTGTGATGTATTGCATCTAGCAAGCCACACCATTGGGACCAACAGATTCATTAAGCTAAATGGTGGTATAATACCACTTATTATGGTTCCACCAAAATGATACCCTATGAAGTAGTGTATGGCCATAAGCCTCTATTAGTGATTTCCTACCCACCAAGTACTTCTAGAGTTGAGGTAGTGGACCACACACTTCTCACCAGAGCATATTTTCTTCGAACCATTAAAGAAAACCTAGTTTTGTCTAAAAAGCAAATGAAACAACACGTAGATCAACATTGCTCTGAGAATTCCTTTGAAGTAAGGGATCAAGTGTTTATTCACCTACAACCTTATTATTAGACTTCCCTCAAGAATGAACTACACCAAAATATCACTCTGAAGTTATATGGACACTATACAATCCTAAAATGTATTGGACAAGTGGCCAGAAAGTTCGCTCTGATAGAACACTTAAAGCTTCACCAAGTCTTTCATGTCTCTTGTATAAAAAAGTGGTGGTCTCTAATTGCAAAGTACATAACAAATTACTAGAACTTGATGAAGAATGATCAATTTTACTCCAACCAAATACATTCTTGGCCTTTAGGACTAACAATTGCATTGACACACCATTAAAGAAGTTTTGATCCAATGGACAAAGATGGTGACAAAAGATGCTACTTAAGAACCAGTTGACATTTTACAACAATATCCTTACCTTCAACGTTGAGGACAATTTTTTTTTTTGAAGAGGCATGACATGTTAGGGTTGTACCTTAAACCTCCTTACCTTAATAGTTAGTAAGGCATTGTATACAACCATTTATTGGGAATAAGACTAAATAACTAGTAGTCAACAATCGATGCAAAAAGGATCTCTATATTAATCAAGACCCACTAGGAAGTTGGTACTTGTTAGTTAGTTTACCATGGAAAGTAGTTAGGGTTTTGGAGATGATAATCCTATTTAAACAGATTCAAGGCTATGAATTTGCTCATCGATAATTACCTGTAATGGAGTTTTAATAAAGTGAATGGTCATCGTACCATAATATCCCCATGAACATTGTTTTTTTTCGTTTGCTAGTTTGTCCGTGACGTGTAGGACTAGAATATGGTCTAAGAAATTGTGACCTAGGGGCATCTAAGTTGTCAAATTCACCTAGTTATTGCACTCGGATTGGGCCACACCATCCCTTAGCATGGATGGGATTTTTAGTGTCTCCTCCCATCTACCTTGCAGATTTCAAACTCAGGTATCCATGCAGAATGAGGCCTTACAAAACTAACCATGCTAGAAGGATTTGTGTTACACCCAAAAGGATTTTGGTCAAGTGTTTTGCTATATATTAGAAGGCCTTACGCCCTTTTCCTTCTAACATAGACTATCATCCTTTCTTGATGCCTCTTTCCCAATGACAAAGAGTGCCGATGACACTTGTTCCCCATTGACAAGGAGAGCTGGTGCCTCCTGCTAGTGCACAAAGAGCGTCAACCCTGCTAAAATGGAAAATAAGAGAATACTTCGAGAACCTTCTAGATGAAATTCCTCATGGAGACTTATCCCAACTACTTGGAATAGGTGGCATTCGTACCCCTAGCCTCCAGGGATGATCCCTCACCTTCATCTCAAAATATTTCAAACCATTTGGACCCTCTTTGGACTATATATACAAGCGCCATGTACCATGACAGGGGAGGACCAAGAGAGCACCTTTATGATGCTGGAATCATTAATAGTATAGGAGGAAAAGAGTATGGTCTTGTGAGTAATATTTGTAGAGATTGTAGAGTTTTTGATTGTGCGTTAAAAGGTGTTGTGAGGAAAAAGCTTCAACATCAAGGATTTTGTTGTTATTTTCTTCTCTTATTCTGTTAATACAAATATGTTTCCCTTTACCATGAATACTTTTTACTTGATCTGAGTTATTCATTACTTTTTTCCTTGATCATTAGTATATATTGTTGAATTATCTCATTGCTTTCACGTTTGTATCTTTTTCCTTACATTCTTTTGTAGGTACAACTGATCGTAAGAGAATTCACAATGTAAGGATCACCTATGCGGCAAGGTAAGAAAGTTTGGCATTCAAGTAGTTTAACAATATAGGGAGAGGATACATTGTTGTGAGTCTTGTGTTATAGATATGCCCCATGTATACTAGGGAAACAATATTTTCCACACTGATTGAGAATTTATGATAACAAAACTGACAACTTCGCTAGGGAAGTATAACAGATCTATGAATTATTGTTTTTCTTTTGATTAGAAGCTCTCAAAAAATTTCTTTCTTTCTCATTTAAGGATTTAAGGTGTGAAATTCATCTTAGGACAATTCCATATGCCTCCTCAAGTTAGTGTTTACAATCAACAAATTCCAGTTTGTTTAATGATTGCTTATGTTAAGGATTTATCTTCTTTTTGGTTCTCTAGATTTGTCAACGCACCTGGGTCACTCTGACAGAGCTCCGACCCTTATCTAACACCTTTTGCTTATTGCCACAGAGTGCTGCTGATTCCTTTTACCCAAATACAAGAAGTACCGTCGACGCTGTCCTACATAGAGAAAAGAGTGACAACCCCTAGGGGACACCATGGATTTACCCTGCAAGGTGCGTCAAGCTAGGCCATCTTCAAATCTATAATTTCTCTTTTGAAATTTTTGTTTTTGTTTGGGTTTGTCAATTTGTTGCTTTGTTTGTTGATAGATCTGACAGTGTGCACATAGCCTGAGTACATTTTTGAGTGAAATCTTGAAAATTATCTTAGTAAAGGCTCCAAAATTCAGTGTTTTTTTGTTTTAGGAAGTCATCCTTGGGTGTTCTTGTTTGCATCTTCATCTCCGAGTATTTCTAGAACCATAAAAAGAAAAAAATATTGTAGTTTCTTGTGCTTTAAGTAGAGTAATTTTACTTTTTCTTTGCATTCCTTTGTCAAAAAATATATAAAAAATAAAAAGAAAGATTAGGTATGTTGCTTTTGCTTTGATTGGGTGCTTTGAATATGATTGATTAAATAGAGTAGTAGTTGTCCCTTTTTGAGTTTTGATTGTGAGAATCATAGAGGTTAAAGCATTATGGAACTTCTTTTTTTTGTTAGAGATCTCTTTAGGCTAGGCATCGAGAGGTTTTGTGTGTCTGAAAGTTTTTAAAGCTTGAAGGACGAGTTATGAAAGTTGCATGGTATTTTCATTTATTGCTTGAAAGGAACATTAAAGGAAATTTCAACTCAAAATGGGCCTTTTAACTCTAATTCAAATTCCATGTCATCATGTGTTAACCAATAAAATTGCTTTAAATTTGAAATACCGTATAGGTCTTAAACATTTTTTTAATATAAATTTGTGGATAGGTATCATAAAAAAACTACTTTTTTGTTTGTATTTTTGACATCTCCCTGTGTTTTTACTCAAAATTTGATAAGGAGAGCTCATTGGATGCAAAATTAAATTCCGCATCCAACTAGTACCCACTCGACCTACTTTTGATGGACCCCGCTACCCCAAAAACAAGAAATACCTGAAAAAAACGTGAGGATGCTCCCCCGATCAAATTTTGAGTAAAAACACGGGGAGATATGTCGAAAATACAAACAAAAAAGTAGTTTTTTTTCTTTTCGTCCTCCAAAATTAATAAATATTATTTTAACTATTATTTTATTAATTTTTTTAGGAGTCCCATTTTGAGTTGAAATTTCCTCTAATGAAGGTCTCTCCTTTTCTCTAGCTAGGATTCATCGAAAAGAGAATTGCATTGCATTTAGATTATTAATCTTGTGATTACAACTACACACTCCACAAACATTCACTAAACGCCAAGATAAAATCAAACGGTAGCTTAAGTTAATTTTTTTAGAAATTTGAGTGGTAGGTTAGAAGACGTCTTCTGAAATCTATAAACATATGAGCTGTCGTTTTTTCCTCCACTTCATCTCGGGGACTTTGCGGTTCTTCTACGTACCAATCAGTATAGCAAACAAATTTCACGTACCCTCGAGGTCTATTGAATAGTTCTTCATGTAATCGATAGTATATAAGAATCCCCCTTTCGAATGGTTGTGCATCGGACACCACTAACATGGATTTGAGCTGCCACGTACCTTGCGTATATTGGGAGACCCTTCTAGGAACCTATACCAACTGATAAAACTCTTTTGGCTATATTGTTGAAGAAATACACCGAGAACAACACTCAGGGAGCTACTACGCATGTGCCATCCAGGTAGTCGGGTATTCAAGAAAGGGTACAGTCCCAATCCTTCTTGTCATGTTTTATTATTGGACCCTGCAATATATGGAGAGTTGTGACAACTTGACACTCCTAGCAAGGATCCAACTTTTAAACCCATCATGTCACTTAAAATTTTCTTGTGACCTTAGCTTGAGTAGGATTTTGGTGTGTGATATTTTTTACTAGAAGACCTTTAGAGTAATAGTTTTTAGCTAACATTCTGGATGAGCTACCTATGAGGAGATATCATAGGCTATAGGATTTACCACTTGAATTTCCTCCCACCATGGAAGAAAGAGAAGGGGTAACCATGTACCAATATTTCACAGTTGATCCATCTGTAAAGGGAATTCCAGTCACTGAATCCAGGAAAGAGTATTCTTCCTTCGAGAATCCATCTACCCCTACTTAGGTATTAGTACAACTTCCTTCTTAATGTGATTCAACCTTTCACTTCCCTATGGAAGTCCATTTTGGTCCACGTGATTGGGTCTTTTCCCAGCTATCATATGACCCTATGGCATTGAAATTTGGTCCAACTATGCCATTTTGGGAGACTTCCTTATGACAAACCATTTTCGAATACAACACTACTGCTTTGTCTTATGTTACACCCCCACAAGACACAAGATTACTATCAAATGATGAGTTTTTTAGATCCATCTATGACACCATGTCACATTTTCACACGATGGGGCAAAGCATAATAAGGCAGAGTTTATCTCCCTCACCTATGCATTCGGTAATAGCCAGTCCTAAATACCATGCTCCTATTCAGTATCATGTTGTTGATGTTTTAGAAATACTAGTTTAGAGTGTAGTTTCTTACGTTCTAGGTCAACCTTATATCCCTATCCCTTCAGTTCAAACTCTCCCACTTTTTTATGGTCTACCCGTAAATCCCATGACTAGGGGCTAATCCCCGAGACAAGTTGTTTTGGAAACCGAGAAAACTAATTCAAATGTTGGGAAGAGTGTTGCTTTAGGGAAGCCAATAGTTTGTAAACCTAAGACAAATGAAAATGTAGTTATCCCTTCCTCTGTCATGGGACAACCATCATGGGTTCAACCTATGTCTAAGCAACCTACATGGGGTTATAGTTACCTAGGGAATCAACCTACAATGGTTAATCAAAATGATCAATCCATTGCCTCGAGAAATGTTTATCCTGAGATCTCTTATCTTGGTAATACTAATACCCCATGGGGGCAACCTAATCAGATGAATGTCCCCACTTTTGGGAAGCCATCCATGAATTTGTTTGGAGGGTCATATGGAGGTCCCCCATTTGAAGGCCCATTTGGGGGCCCATCTAGATGCCCACCACCTGGAGGTCCACCACATGGAGGCCCACTTGGAGGTCCTCCACATAGAGTCCCACTTGGAGGTCTGCCATCTGGAGGCCCACTTGGAGACCCACCGTCTGGTGGTCCACCTGGAGGTCCACCATTTGTAGGTCCACCACTTGGAGGCCCGCCACCTGGAGGACCATCAGGCGGATAATTTGGATACCAAACACCATCGAACCAACCCATTATAGGAGGATCATCGACACCCATTTATCAATTCACTTACGGTTTTACTGGTATGCAGATGCCTTGCTAATACAACCAGTATTCACAACTGAAACAACAGTTTCAAATTCTAGCTACACTTTATCTTCTAGATTTGTCACGATTGATTAACGATCCTATTCATCATGATCCTTCATGGCCAACTATTCCTATAAAGTTACCTTCAGATATACTAAAATTTGATGGAAAACCTAGTGAAGGTACCAAAAACCACGTAATAACTTATCATTTGTGGTGTTCGTCAAACACTCTAATGGATGGTTCCATCCGTTTGAGACTTTTTCAAAGAACTCTCACTAGATTTGCCACTAAGTGGTATATAGAATTTCCTCAACATCCATTTTGGGATTTCAACACTCTAGAAATGGAATTTTTGACGCATTTTCAATTACCAATTAGATATGAAACAAGTACATATCTTTTGACTACATTCCATCAAACCACTTCCACCCATATATCTAACCATATACATGAGTGGAGACAAAGACATAAGTTGATTAAGGCTCCTATTCCCGATCAATTAATTCTTGATTGGCTCACTAAGTCATTACTTCCACCCATTTCCAGGGATGTTTCCATGGGAGGTGTTGTTACCGAAGAGCAAGCTATCATCCATCCTTAGTACCTAGACTTGGTTTATTCCCAGTCAGGCACTTTATATGATTTGATTCCCAATGCTCCTTGTCCTACCTCATACCCTTCAAGACCTTCAATGGAACCACCTGTCAATGGAATACTCGATTGTATACAAACATAGTCGAAGACCAAATCCATAGAGAAACAAAACCAACCTGCTTCGCACGCTATCCAAATTGTAGCCAATCCGAAGACTGCTTCTACTCCTGTTGTTTCTACCAAAGTGAATGCGGTTCAATCCTCATAATCTTTGGGGACAAAGAGAAAATGAAGAAACAAATCCTAGAAGTCTACGAATCAACATGAAGATAATAAAACATAAAATATAGATTTCGAATCTAGAAATAAGAGAAAGGAAAAATTCCCTTTCCTTATATGTGGAGGTGACCATTTCACCAAAGAGTGTCCTCATCGTGAGGAGGTTAGTAAAATTTCTAAAAAATACTTCCACCTCGATAGTTTTGACTGATCATTTCCCTACCCAATGAGAATTGATTGACCATCAATCCTTGCATGGGTCTTCCTCATCCTCCATCAATGAGGTCAAAGTGATGTCTAGTGAATCAATTAATATCGCAGCTAGATCCTAGAAATATGATCCTCCTCATGAGAAATAGAATGATATCACTCCAATTGATAAAACTACAACTTCTATCCCTCCTCCTACCAATGGTTTTCACATTGAAAAACATGTTTATGACGTAGTCCTATGGCCACCTAAGAGTACATGTCAGAAATAAGTATTTAATCCTAGTGAGTGTGCTGCTCAATACTACAATGTAGTGGAATATTTGTCTCAGGAACTGTGTTCTATGTCTGCCCTTGGATTACTCCAAACTTGTCCTACACAGATGAAGAATATGTTTTTGGTTCATGGAGCTATGGATCCTGAGAATAACAATGTTATCTCCTTTAAACTGGATGAATTTAAGTTGAGGCTCTCCCATCAACTAGATTTTCAATTATATGAGGAAGTGTTTGGGAATAAATTCCATCGTACCATTTTGGATGAAGGTGCCTTGATCTCAGTCATGTCTCTATCACGTTGGAGAGCTATAGGCTCCCTGAAATCAACTGTTCACCTACGACATTGAAAGCATTTAATGGTTGTGGTTTTCAACCCTATGGACTACTGTCCTCTCTGTTGATTGAACTGGTGGAAAATCATTGTCCATCCATGTTGAGGTTGTTGATGCTCCTCTAGACTACAATATCCTCCTAGGTAGGAATTGGTTCGACACAAATGCAGTC
The DNA here is from genome assembly GCA_001517045.1 of Pseudotsuga menziesii. NCBI lineage: Eukaryota > Viridiplantae > Streptophyta > Pinopsida > Pinales > Pinaceae > Pseudotsuga > Pseudotsuga menziesii. The sequence continues at coordinate 120,042 of LPNX010381507.1, forward strand.
AGTGGCATCGTACATATATCGTATGGTTCAATTCCCATTCCAAGGGAAGACTGTTACTGTTGATTAGTTAGAGTTTTTTTCTCCATACACAAGTTCTAATTTTTCAAACAATGTTCCACTCCTAGCATCTTCGGCTCCATAGTATCAGAACGTAGGAGTAGGCCTTCTTAAATATTCCCTACTTATGGGAGTCTTTCATTTAAAAAAGTATCCTCCTTCTTTGTAGGTCGCGCCTGTGAACATGATCTCCTCGACGAGTCATGACACCTCGACTAAAAGAGAAATCAGTTGTTGATTTGACACCTTTGACACATTCTGGAGAGATTTACCAGGCTATCTAATATACCACTGATGACCACACCATTAATGACCACCTTGTGGTGGTTTCAGACCCTTACCATCTACCATATTGGTTAGATACCCTCCCCATCTCTAGATGATATTTTGCAACCTCTTCCATCAGATGAATCCATTATGGAAGTCATGTATTTAGATGAGATTCCTTTGAAATATCATCATCATTGATCTTCTTTCCTTCCCAATTACCAAATCATAGAAGCTCATTTCAAATCGTTGGTTTCATCTGATATTGTAACTACTCCTTAGTAACCGGTACTCATTCACAATATTGAATCCAAAGGTAATATGAGTAACATTACTAAGACCATTTTGGTCGATATATCAGTGAGACCTGGAGTTGTTGAGAATATTTAGTTGGGCTAAAATTGTTCTTCTATGGAAATTGAATCCTATACAACCCTTTTCAGGAAATTTAGATATGTTTTCACTTGGACATACAAAGCAATTCCAAGGATAGATCCTTTGATCATCATTCATGAGATTAAGACACACCCTGATGCCAAACCAGTCTGTAAAAAAATACAGCAAGTACATCAATGGAAAGAAACAACCATTAAGGAAGAAGTTGAAAAACTTCTTAGGGATGGATTCATTTACCTTGTGCCACTGACGAAATGGGTTTCTAATATTATCCCCGTGACCAAAAAGAAGGGCACAATTAGGGTTTGTATCAATTTTCGATATCTAAATAGGGCGTGTCTAGAGGATAACTTCCCTACCCCTTGCATCGATCAATTCATTGATAACTGTGCTGGAAGTGTCATCTTTTCATTCATGGATGGTTTTTCTACTACAATCAGATAGAGATACTCCCTTTCGATCAGCATAATACGAATTTCATCTTCCCATAAGGGACCTTTTCCTATCGAAAAATTCCTTTTACCCTAAAAAATGCTGGTGCTACATTCCAAAGTGCCATGTCTTATGCTTTCCATAACATTAAACATATCATGGAACCATATCTCGATTATCTACCTGCTCATTCGCAACATCAATAAGTACATGTTGATCATCTGAGAGCCATTTTTCTCAAATGCTGCCATTACAACATTCAGTTGAACCCACACAAATGTGTTTTTTGTCTTGATACGAGAAGATTGCTTGGATTCATTGTTTCCAAGGACAACATCCGTATAGATCCATTGAATATTGAAGCCATTTTGATCCCACCCCCTCTTACCAGTGTTACTGAAATTCAAATTTTGCAATGGAAGGAAAATTGTTTGCATCATTTTGTATGAAACTTTACAGAGAAGACACACGGTTTCATGTTTTTTTTGAAAAAGGACACACCCTTTGTTTGGGATGACTTCACATAATGTTAATTTGACACTCTCAAACACACTATCACACACACACACACCTGTGTTGCAGCCACCCGATTATACTAGGGATTATTCCTTGTACATGGCCGCATCTTTAACCGCCATTGTCATGGTGCTGGTTCAAATAGATGAGAACGACCAAGAACATCTGATTTATTACCTGAGTAAGAGTCTTCTTGACTTTGAAACATGTTATTCACATGTTGAGAAGTTATGCTTTGTATGACTACCATGTACGCAGATTGTAACCCCATGTATTACATATTGACTCATCGAGTTCTTGGGGGAAAATACTCTCATTGGATTGTCATTCTCCAGGAATTAAAGTCAAAATTTGAAAAATCCAGTTCAAATATTCCTTTTGTCTTCGCAAAAATTATGTGTGACCTTCCTCGTATTATTGAGGATATACGACCCTTTGATTCATTTCCCGATGAATCATTGTTCCTCATTAGTATGCTCGATCCTTGGTATGGAGATTTGATTCTATATATCTATACTCAATGCTTTCAGCAGAAAAAAATCCAAGATGAATGTCGTCATATTCGTCATCATGCCAAGTACTATCTTATCATAAATGATAAATCGTACCATTGTGGCGTTGCTTAACCCATGAAGAGGATGAACTAGTGTTAAATTACTCTCACTCTAAAGCTTGTGGCGCTCATATTTTAAGGATGGATATTGCCCAAAAAATATTACGTGCTGGGTACTTTTGGCCCTCAATATTTAAAGATTGTATGGAAGCCATGAAAAAATTCCCACCCTACCAGCTTTTCCTTTAAAAAAGTGCACCCACCCTGCTTCGTTACATCCTATCATTGTTGTTGGTCCTTTCGTGAAATGGGGCAATGATTTCATGCATTGTAAGCCTAACTCAACTGAGGGGCATGGTTACATCATCGTAGCCATGGGATATTGTACAAAATGGGATAAGTATATGCCTACATACGCTGAAGATGGAAAAATTGTGTCCCTTTTTATTTTAACCACATAATCGCTAGTTTCGGAGTTCCACAAGCCATCGTGAGGGATCATGGTTCTAATTTTAAAAACCATATGATGTTGGAAGTAAGTGCCAAACTAGGTTTTCACCATGATAACTCCAACACCCTACTACCCACAGGCCAATGGATAGGTTGAAGCTATCAACAAAGTATTGAAAACTATGCTTCAACAGATGGTAGGACACGCTAAGCCCAGTTGGAATTTAAAATTATTTTTTGCATCATAGGCTTATAGGACCACCATTAAGACATCCAACGACTTTATGCCATCTCTAATGGTGTATGGGCTATAGGAAATTCTTCCTATCGAATGTGAGATTCCTTCTCTGAAACTTGCTATGGAATTGCTACCTAATACCACTCTAGAGGAAGAATGATTCTTGTATATGAACAAGCTCGATGAGACTCACGGAGATGAAACCTTAGAAAATGACGTGCATAAATGATTTTTTAAAGCTCAGTACAACCAATCCATTCAACCTTGCCTCTTCAACGAAGGTGGCCTGGTCCTGACATATGAACAAAAACACAATAAATTGGGATGTGGAAAATTGGAATCCATGTGGCATGGACCTTACATTGTCAGTTGCGTCGTAGAGAAAGGAGCATATGAGCTGATAGACTATGATGGGATACCTTTGGGTGAACCCAAAATGGGATTTACCTTAAGAGGTACTATGCCTAGTTCATTTAGCATAGATACCTTGTAAATATTGTTTATAGAGTGTGTGATGTCCAAGTTTGAACTGTTTTTTTGATATGAGTGTAAGATTCATCTTAGGTAGGTTTGCTTATATAGTGTTATGCTTGAATGGAAAAATTACCACTTACTGTTGCTTTTTATATGGTGCTATCCATTATACCTTGAATCTCGAATCAACGCCTTGGGTGTTTTATTCCCCTACCAGTGATTTAGTAAGCTCGGGAGGATCTTGTTTAGGTCCCGGTACGAAAAATATTGTAGAGTATCATGCAATGATTGGGTTATTAACTGAAGCTTTAACAAATGGTGTGAGTTAGATTAGGGTTTATTTAGTTTCAGAATTAGTTGTACATCAATTGAAATGAGTCTATACCATCCATAAACCCTTACTTCTTTGAATGTTTCAAAGTTGTAGGCTTCTTGAGAGGTCATTTGAGTTCATTTCGTATCAACACATTCTAAGAATGCAGTGGTTGATTCATTAGCTAATTATGTTTTGGATTGGTATTTATCTCATGTTTGATGTTCATTTAAGAATAATCACATGTATAAATATCACAAAAACACATAATAATGATCCATTCATGTATAAAAATATCACATATACACACATTTTTGTAAAATATTGTTTATATACACACACACACACACACACACACACACAACTGATACTTAGGAAAAATATGAAGCCATAAGTTTTCAGTGTACCCAAAAATACAAAACTATCAAGTTTTAAGTACATCAAAATGTCAAAAATATAAAGCTTCAAAGCTTTAAGCATATATACTACAAAATAAGAGTCACTCCGGACTAGTCTTTGTGATCATGATAGCACATAACAACACGAGATACCCTACGGAGTAGCCTCCCAAACCGGCCTGAAATATTTGTAGTGTGGTGTTGATAACTCCTAGGAAGGCCATCGGTAGAGATTTCTGGAAAGTCGTTTGTTATTCTCTACAGGTTTTCTTAAATCACCTGCAACTCGTCCTTTGATTCCATGTTTCAGATGGAAATTCTCGTATCATCTCTCACCTTTCAATCGACAATGCTCTAGTAGGTCGAGAGGGACCAATTTATTAAATGTAGCATGTCATGTCTTAGTATTGCAAACTACAAAAATGAAATATAACATAAAAAAAACACAATGAAAGTGGTATCTTTCTCACCTTTGTCATCCCATTGATCATCCTTGGGTAAGGGTAGATTGGGATCACCTATGAAATCGATCCCGACATAGGCATAGTCCTCTACCATCAGAATTTGGCCTCGTAGCCACTGGAAGAAGACTGGACCATAAGTCACGGTGGCTTCTCCACCACATCTATGGCAGGCCATGGCCTCTACACAACTCAACATCCATGGATCTCGAGGCTCCAACCTGTTTAGTGGTACATGATGGTGTGACAAAGGGATCCTCTCTAAGAAGAAAGACACTACCACAACCTCGTATCCAAACTTATTTATCTCTCATTGAAGAAATTTCGTGAGCTAGTCTTTGAGACTTACTAACAAACCCTCGCTCCAGTTGAAGATAGCTGGAGCCTTGCACTCCAACACATATAACATGTGAGCCTAGGAGTATTATGGGCATCCCTACTACCCGTTATCTTATCAATAGTGAAGGAAATCATCCTCAAAGGTTGATACATAATGTGTTTGATTAGAATCCCCCCCCTTGGGACCTCATTCCAATCATGCAATGCTCATCGATGAGATCATCAATAGTAATATCTTCCCCTCTAGGACCAAAGAGTGACACCAGACTCACTCTCCTAGAAAGTTCGGTCAAGAGGTAGATATCCTTGACACCAATAGTTATGATGTGGATGCCAACCTAGAAGTATTATTGCTCTAGATCCCACATCCTTATCAAGTGATCTAATAGATGAACATGGGACCTCATGCCTGGAGTCCTGAAGTACTTGAGGAGTCCACACTCCCTTAATGCACTCACGAGCATTGGATCATTTTCCACTTGGCCATCATCTAATTCATGCTCATGTTCCTTCCAAATGACCATGTTTTGTGTCAAAATACTAGTGGAACATCCACGTAACATCAATTAGATACATTTCATGTGAGAAATAACTTGGAATTAATCTAAATCTATTATTTTTCGAAGTTCACAACCGCCGCCGCCCTTTCCTCAAGGAAAAAAAATGATGGCGCATCTCCCTCTTAAGGACAGAGCGCCCTTGATGAATTTTCCTCTTTTGGGAAGTGTGTTAGCTCCCCTCTTGAAAGGGATAAGAGCATGACCAAGGGTGCGCTCTTCCTCTTTCTAAAATCTTCCTGAAAACCCTAAAAATCACGATGAAAAGCAAATTTTCAACCATCAAAAGGAAGGGAAGGGTGAAAACTCTTACCTGCACCCAATGATTCGTCGAATGGGTATCTGTAACTCCTAGATCCTCATTGTAAATTCTCCTCTCCAACACTAGTTTTCACTCAACACTTATGGTGAAAACACAATGGTAAATAATTTTCACTATTTCACCCCTTTTTTATATCATTTTTTGTTTTTTAATATAAAATAATATTAGAAATAGTTAAATATTATTTGTTTTTACCATGTTTTTCTATAGTTTTTATTGTGAAAATGTACTAATGATATTTCCAAGGATTTGAGGGCCTTATTCAACGTTTTTTTGGCTATGACTGAGTCTCCTTTTAAAATTTTCATGCTCCATGTCAAATTCAAAAAGGTTTTGAGTTCCCTTTATACCCTAGTCGTTCTCATTAAGAATTCGGAGAAAAGGTATTGAGTATACTTTTATCGCTTTTTCAGACTCGTAAAACTTTAATACGAAAAAGGAACCCCCCCAGAGTCGTATTTAATCTCTTTTTAGACTCCTTAAACAAGAAAATATCGCCAAGCGAACTTGATTCTTTCACACTTATAAAGGTATTTGAAAGGTTGTTTATGCAGTGATAGTTTACCCCTTTTTTGGACTATTTAGACTCATTTATGAAAAAGGTGCGCTCTAGTTCATCGTGACTAGAAGAGTTATCCTAGGCATCGACTTATACTTTTTCTGGCCTTGGGGACTAAATTTACAAAAATTTCCATCTTTGGAGTCTTCTTAGTCATTTAATACTCTCTAAATATGAAACGATGATCGAATTTACCTTCTTCAAACTCATAAAATTAAGCGATGAAGGACCCTTTTCTGGGTATGAACCCCTGCTTTTTCAGGTTCATAAAACATATGAAGTTGGACTCATCACTCGATGAGTTATATCGAGTGTTTGTTGCCCTTTTCAAGCTCGTTAAAAAACAAATAGGCACTCATCCATCGTGATGGGGAAATTAAGGGAATGGTGAGACATTTTTCATTTGCATTAATGGAAACTCCTAGTCACCCTTGAACATGTAACCTGTCTGCATTTCATTCAAATAGTTGTATATTCAGCTTGTCATCGAGTTGATCCACTTTCATGAGTCATTTCAATTCTTTGAGTCAATTCAAAGAATGTATCCTCCCTCCTTTGTATTATGTTTGGTCTCTGCTTCATTGAGTCAATGCTGCCAAGTCACTTGTCATGTCATTTCAATATTCAAGGGGAGTCTTTATCACAACCTACCTCTATAGTTAGCTTGCATTCCTTCGAGTTGATCATATATGATTAATTCCTATGGGTATTCCATTATTAGAATCAATTCAAAATCACTTTTTTCCAAGTTTTGTGTCGATTATGGGGGAAACATCATGGCCCTCCTTGGACGAGTCTGTTCCCATTGACATAAAAACATTATCTGGGTCTTAGTCTTAGAAACCAGTCAAGTACCTTGAAGCCTGCATGCCTCAATGACAAGTTTCCTCGCTTTCGACAGTGGTATTTAATCATTGGAATTTGATTGAAATATTCCACCGACTATTCAATTGCAACTCATTCATTCACAATCGGAGGAATGTACTAGAGTACCTTAGGAATCATTGACATTAATGGTGATTTCCCCTGCACTTGTTAACAATATACATCAATGAATGAAAATAAAGTGGTTTCTACCATGTTCGACATCAGTACATCTATTCACATGGATAGAATCATGCTATTTGGGATTGGAATGAAGACATTGAGTGGTTAGGTATTCACCTGTGTGCCTATCCTCAGGTTGCGATGGAGTATTCTTTGATTAATTACATGGTTCCACATTGTATTTCTGGTGGCTATGCTCAATTTTGAGTCATAATTACATTGATATATAGTGTATATTCTGTAGCTATGTCCAAATTTGAGTCTTTTTTTATCATGGATATATAGTGTATTATTGGTAGCAATGACTTGGTCATTATACATGGATCTCTATAGTGTATTGGTTAGAAACCATGATTTGAGTACTATGTTAATTCTTCACTCACCACTTTTTTGCCTCTAATTCCATATCATGTCTAGCAAAGTATTTCACCTATCATCTACCTCTATCTTCATACTTTGTGGGGTATTCTATTACACCCAAAATTTGTCACTTTGCTCAATCCCCTAAAGTTCCCTGGCCAAATCATCTTTTGGTCAAGCCTTTTTCTCAATCTTAGGAGTCCTGACACCCTTTTCCTTTTGACATAGATAGTCATCCTTTCCTGATGCCTCTTTCCCAATGACAAAGAGCACTGGTGTCACTCGTTCTCCATTAACAAGGGGCATTGACACCTCCTTCTAGTGCACAAAGAGCGTCAACCCTGTTAAAATGAAAAAAAAAAAAATTTGAGAACCTTCTAAATGAAATTCCTCATGGAGGCTTATCCCAACTGCTTGGAATAGGTTGCATTTGTACCCCTAGCCTCTAGGGATGATCATTCACCTTCCCCCCAAAATATCGCTACCCATTTGGCCCCTCTTTGGCCTATATATACAAGCTTCATGAACCATGATAGGGGAGGACCAAGAGAGAACCTTTATGCTCCTGGAATCATAACTAGTATAGGAGGCAAAGAGTATGGTCGTGTGAGTAAGATATGTATATTTTTTGATTGTGAGGACAAAGCTTCAACATCAAGGCTTTGATTGTTGTTTTATTCTATTATTCTGTTAATACAAATATGTTCCCCTTTCCCATGAATGCTTTTTACTCGATCTGAGTTATTCATTACTTTTTTCCTTGATCATTGGTATAGATCGCTGAATTATCTTGTTGATTTCACTTTTGTATCTTGTTCCTTACATTCTTTTGTAGGTACAACTGATCGTAAGAGAATTCAAAAGGAAAGGATCACATACACAATGAGGTAAGAAAGATTGATATTCAATTATTTTAACAATCTAGGGAGAGGATGCATTGTTGTGAGCCTTTTGTTCTAGATCTTCCCCATGTAGACTAGGGAAACAATATTTGTCCTCATTGATTGACAATTTTCGAGTCTTTCATGTCTCTTGTATAAAAAATTGGTTGTCTCTAATTACAAAGTACATAGCAACTTACTAGATCTTGATGAAGAAGAATCCATTTTGCTCCAACCACAAACATTCTTGGCCTTTAGGGAATGACAATTGCATCTGCACACCATTAAAGAAGTTTTGATCCAATGGAAAAAAATAGTGATAAAATATGCTACTTGAGAACCCATTGACATTTTACAGCAATATCCTTACCTTCAACATTGAGGACAATGTTGTTTTTGAAGAGGGATGGCATGTTAAGGTCCTACCCTAAACCTCCTTACTTTAATAGTTAGTAAGGCATGTATACAACCATTTATTGGGAATAAGACTTAATAACTATTAGTCAATCATTAATGAAAATGATCTCTATATTAATCAAGACCCACCAGGAAGTTGGTACTTGTTAATTAGTTGACCATGCTAAGTACTTGCTTGTGAGTACTTGAAATCTATGAACGAGAGCATGATTATGAATTATGATTCAATATAAAATTATTCGAGCATGAAAGACAACACCATGAAAACCAATGACATGAAAATAAATTCACATAAGAGGAAGGGAGCACAAACTGTAAAATAACAACATGAGAATCTATGATACAAAAAAGTCCTTGCTTTGATCTGCAAATTTTATTAACTTGAAATGATCGGTTACAAAATGAATTTCACTCTCATGGGCTCCAACCCCAATTACATTACAAAACATGCTTTTATACATCAAAATGCTCCTTGAACTGATACCTAACTACCTACATTCTAAAAATAGGTTTCTTTTAATTGCCTTATTACATCTGTCATATAACTTAATAAACTAAATCTTCCTAAACACTAGAAAAATGTTTAACTTCAAATCCTTTAATTTCACTTTGAAGTGGATCTTGATACGTATTCAACTTCGAGCCTTAAATGAAAATATTCATTAATATAGTCTATATTTCATTTTTCTAGATTTCTCAATGGTCTTTCATTGGTCTCCAGATGAAACTTCAAGATTTGTCATTTCTTTAGCCAATACCCTTAGCTCCACATGATATACATAGGAAATATGTGTCATATTGGAACCAGTCATCCTAAATGAATCCACTATTTCAAAGTGCACAACTAGTTTGTCAACTATAACTTTTCCTAATAGAGACTGCATCATATCTTCAAAAATTTTATGATCCAATCTAGCTATAACCAACAAAGCTTGATATTCATATTGAGATATAAACTTTCCATCCTCATCCCAAAAAGAAGGTAGACCGTTTTTAAACAATTCTATGAATAAACCCTTGAAGGACTTCACTTGTTGCAATATATGGTCTGCCTTTTCTTGGACAATTTCAATGTGACGATGTTTCCTAATTACCTTCCTTGCCCAAGTTATGGATGCAATTCTATCCTTAATACCGATTATTTTTAACTCTTCTTCAGACAGAGTATTAAGAAAATTTATAGCGTTCTGAGCTGTATCTGCTAGTTTCCTTTCCAATGTTTCTTTTACAACTATAAAAATTTGTCTTGCCACATTGATTACCACCTCTTTGTATTTGATATAATTCAAATAAGGTCTCATTTATGTAGCTTCTGATAATCAGATCCCGAATAAGATGCCGTGGACCTTGCATTGGTAACTTCCCTGAAACTTTCTTCGCTAACTTCTCATTTTTATTAAGAAGTTCTTTATTCTTATTCTCATTTTTTTCTTCTTCTTCCTTTTTCTTTATTGTTTCATCCAGTCTTTAGTTTTATGTTTTCAAACACGTTATTTCTTCATCCCTCAATCTAACTTGTGACCTATCTTGAAAAATGGCTTCAACGCTTGTCTATGTACTTGGATGACCTGTTTCTACCTTTTTATTCCTTTCTTTATGATCTCTTTCTTTTTCTAGAACTAATTGATTTTCATTTAAAACATCAATTTTAGCAATAAGGAAATCTCTTTCCTTCTCACATTGGCTCTTTTCTTCAACAAATTTTAATAATTTAGCTTTACCATCATTTCTTTCTTTGGAAAAAAACTCTTTTTCCCTCTCTTACGCTGTCAACTTAGAAGCTTGGATCAACTAAGTGGCTGGAATCTTCAGCTTCTTCTTGAGTAGTTGGCTAGTGTTTTCTTTCTTAGCTAAGATATTCTTTGTAGCTTGTCCTCTATCTGGATGACTATCCATATCCAGTAGATCACCCTGAAGCTTCTTGATTTGTTGTTGATATGTCTTATTTTCCACTTTTTCTTGCTTCAATCGACTCTCCAACCTTGAAACTATAGATTGTAACTTTGAAACCTTTAATGTTTCTTTCATCAAATCAATATAGATTAATGCCCCAGTTTACTTATGCAAATGAATCTTCACAAGTATTGGTATTTTATGCAAATTGAGTCTCATTCCTGAAACTCTGTTCTGGGTTACCACTGGAAAATTCAATGTGTTTTTAACATGGTCCTTCACAATGACCAATGAAATCTCCTTATTTGAGATGTCCCTTACTTTAGAATAAAGCTTAAAATATTTTTTCTAAAGAAAAATTATTATCCTGTAGATATCTAGAATGTAAGTCATTTCTAGATTTGCATTTATCACTAGACCAACCCTCTTGTACTTCCGCAAAGCTATATTCCTGAATTTGAAAAGATGGGCTCCAGATTATTTATTTCATCTTCTTGCTTCCAACTTCAACCATTCCCTTCTCTTAATCTATCTTTGGCCTTTTTTCCACTTCTGAATCTTCATCTTCAACTTCAACAATTTCTGAGAAACTCCTCTTGCCAGTAATCTCAATTTTTCTAGGAGTTGGTATAAGCATTGTTGTTGATTTCATTTTGGAAGATGGATTTTCCTGTAGGCTCTCCAAATTCTCCACATCTAATCATTATTACACTAAGTTATCTCTTTGAGATAACCCTTTTATTTCTTGATGATCAAATGGTTTGTTTTTGTTTTGTTTCCTCCTTTGTGATATGATGTGATGTGGATCAAAGTTGATTTTGGTGGCTTTCATGAAATTCATATCCTGTAGCAAGCATTCAACTACTAGAAGATCAACCTTATTTTTTATAATAAAGGGACCCACATTTAAAGGGAATTTAATCTCATAGGCCTTTCTAAAGCTCAAAAAATGCTCATTTTCCACAATAAGCTTTTGCCTGATAAATTCCAAGGCAAATATCCTAGGTGTGAAGAATGTAGGCAAAATGTATGGCTCATGAATACAACCATAAAATTCGATAACGATATGTCCTTTCAAAAGGAACTAATCCCCAAATATTCTATTCGGGATAGATTGTAAGACTTATTCCATTTCAGGCAGAACTCTAAGCAATTTGTCTTGAAACATTACCCTATACACTTTGACATTATAAGATTCATGTAGTTGAAGGTATTATTCCTGATTTTAGAGGTGAATAGTATTTCTGGAAATTGAAAATTCTCCTCATTAAAGAAAAAAACATTCTGACCATGTAGGATTGAATTTGAAATGTCTGGTCATGTGAAAATTCACTAACCGAGAATGAATATTCTCATCTAATAATTCATCAAATTTAAGGCAAGACAACTTATTAGACTCAGACTCAGACTCAGGCTGATGCATACTTAACCTAAATAACATACTTAACATAACTTCTGGGACAAAATCTTAAGTGTCCTTCCCTAAAACTAGACTCAATAAGGATATGGCCCACTGGGATTCTTCATTGAATAGGTTAATGTCAAGGGGAAAAGGTTCAGTTTCAACAGAAATATCATGCTTAAGATTTTTGGAGTAAAATATTTACTTCTCTTCAACTACGACATGTCTAAACTGCTCAAGTAAACTTTTTTCAATGAAATCTTCCAAGTTTTGGGTGAACGGTTTATGTAATTCTAATGAATCTCTGTCGAACAAGGCATTGATAGGGAAAAGTATTTTGGACCTATTTGAGTCCATTATAACATGTTCAAACTAGGAATAATTGAGCGCACACCAAGCTACAAGGTCTGGGAAATTAATGGTTTGTTCTAGACAAAAATACTGAAAATAATACCTCTGGGCACAGTGTAAGTCAATTCCTTGTTCCTCTAAGGTTTTTATTCTATTCTTCAATTCATGTACCGGAAAAAAGGAGAGTACTATGTCAAAAATTTCCCCATGAGTCTGTCTTCAAAATTTTCATCTAGTTTGTTGAATTCACAGACCTGTGTCTCAACTTCACCTTCCCTCTCCATTTTAAAAATAACTTGGCGGGTTAGTGATGTGTCCTACCTAGAAAATGACGACTGGGGAAAAGTGTATTTGACTCGGCTTCTACAGGTGCAAGAATGTTCTTCCTTTTGTGCAAAAGACAAATGACATGCCTTAACGTGCCTTTTTTCTTTTATAATATTCCCAATAAGTGGTTTCGGGATCATGGGAGGCAATTTCTCCCTACCACCTTTCATACAACATAATGATTCTCCTCCCAACACGTTGAAGGTGGTAAAAAATCTATTGGGCCACGATTGATTTTCTCTCTGTGCATGTTGTGGGCACAAAAAAAACCTCAACCATTTATCTCTTTCCCTTTTTATCGCGCGTCGTTGATCAAATCCAATCTTTAATTTTCTCCAACGGTCATTTAGCTAATATTTTACCCTCTTGTTCATCAAGCAACTTCCTCCAATAGATTCCCTGTCCATCATCAATCTTTTTATTTCCCAAACCTGAACCGTCGATATTTTCATAAAATAACATAATAACTTTATTCATTCATTTTAGTCACTTCTTACCTCCAACTTGCGGTCCTATGGGGAAAATGAATATTTTATCGTTCCTTTAGGAACCCAACCTATCAGCTCCACGGTCATATTTCCAGAATTCAAAATATATAAGCTCTTTATCTCACCTTAAGCCCTTCTCAGTTATTGTAAACCAAAACTGTACTAACAGGGGTAAAGAATGCCACTATGTGAGCCCTCGAATTAGAGAATCAAGAGCCTATACTAGTACTAGAAAACTCAGGATCACTAACTTGCAACCCAAGATCAACTCCAGAACCAGCAAATCCCAATGCTTCAACAATGTGAACAAAACCCTTTTTGATATCCTTATTAGATCAAATCAATCGAGGATGTAATTTACTTGCAAACATGGGAGTTTTTTCTTCCAAAGGCTTATGTGCATAAAACCTCCACTTTTGACTTGGAATGCATTGAGTTAAATTATGAAAATGATGTAAATATGCTAGTATGGATTCCTAGTGCAGAGCTCAAGGACAAGGATTGATTGATAAATGGCTAGGCATGTTTATGTAAATATTATATATGGACCATATGGTTGTCTTGTCATGATAACTTGAATGCTATGCAAATATTATGCTAGAAAAATAATAAAATGGTCCAAGATGTCTATGTAAAGAGAAATAGAGGGGATATGAATCCTCTAGAGGGAAATAGGAAAGGGGTCCTATGGGAGATTAAGTCCTCTATTTCCAAGTGTTGATATTGAATGCATGTGTGAGGTTGGTTGGGAAATTATTCTCATGTTGTTATGGAAGCATGGGATGGATATACTTCTATGATTGTTGTAAAGGTCGTTTACTCTATGATCAAAAGTTTTGTTAATTGTCTTTTCATCATTCTCTCGTCTCTTTTGGACTCTACTACTCATTCTCATGCATATTTTACACTACGTAGGGTTTTTAGATGATATTTTCTCAAATTCCATTACAACTACCAAACTGAAGAATAACCATAAATTCAATTTGTGAAGGATTTTTTTTTTATATTAGAGAAAAGAGATGGTTGTTCGTGAGAATAGAGGGTGGGAGATAGGAACCTTTACCATTGACTTTTTCTTCTCATGAGATGCTTGAGAATCCATGATTGAATCTACCTAGAAATCTTGAAAGGCACACAACAACTTGGACTCTCATTGCACAAGTTGGTAAACATTGTAAGGGTTATATTTCCTAAGGGAACTGTAGATTAATGAAGGGAAATGACTTCCTTGTGTTGTGTTCGGTATTTGGAAGGAGTGCCATGGCTATGATGGCTGAGTGAGATTCCTATAGAATCTCTATATGAGCATTTAAGATAATCATTTATAACAATTGGGTTGTGGGTTGAGAGGGAGAAGCATGTAGGTGTTTCCTTCACCCTAGTGGCCTCATAACCTAACTTGGGGGTGGTATTTGTAGATGATACCTATGGTTGGGAATGACTTGGGGGTGGTATTTGTTCAAACATAAGTATTCTCTTTGTATATGAATGTGGAATGATTGGATTTTATTCATGTGATAAATGTGTTTGTTTATGCATGATGCATGTGTAGATAGAGTTTTAATTACGCCATGTTTTGAATTATGAAATTGTACAAACATTTCTTATTTATAAATTTGTATTATGTCAATGGGGAAAACTTTAGAATCCTGTTATTCATAAATATCTCTCTATGTTGGTCCAATTGATGGATGGGGGCGTGACATAGTGGTACAAGAGCTCTTATTTGTAGCACAGGGGTTATATGGGACATAATCCACACTTACATATAGAAATAAGATTTTATAGAGGAAGTGTTTGAAAAATTTATTCTATGATATTTAGTTTTTAGATGGTATTTTTATCAGATCCATTAGTCAAATTGTCACAACCCTTCCACGTTACTAATCATTTGCACTAAAAAGTAAATGACCAGTTCAATATAGAGTTGCAACATTTTAATAACTAGATTTCAAGTCCATTGGACTAAGCTTATAACCACCATTCATTATCTCATTTTATTTCAAGATTTAACCACTTTAGGCATCACATCGAATATCCATAACAAGTGAATGCATTTGGCTTGGATTCGTTCCTCAGTTATTACAATATCCATGCAATTGGATAAGCTACAAGAAATCAAAAGATCAAGCATCCAACCATTATATAAAAAATATAAACAAATCATATTACATGCAATTACAACTTTGTTTTCCTTCAAACATAAGTATTTGTTATTGTAAATAAACTACAGGTTTATCAACCCAATCCCAATATGTCAACTGTGAAAAATTCTAGGCATTTAACACATGCATTTCCAACATTGTTTTACACTTATGATATGTAGGGTATGCATGCAAATTTCAGAAGAATGCAAAAGGAAATAAGTTGTGATATCAAAGACAAAGGGAAATTTATCTATGGAACTAGTTTTTCCATATCAATCCACTCACTCATGCCTAGAGGGATTTCCCCACAAATGTTTTATACAATCATACAAATATTGACTGATTGTTAAAAGAAAAACATACAAACCAATTCTGTAACAATAATGGACAATTCATGTAGGTTCTAATATACCATTCAATATGTGAAATAAAAGGGCTATTTATATGGTTTCAACAAGCGATTTTATTACTTAAACATGAGTTTTTCATTCATGTCCCAACATACTACTTGATTTTTCCATCACAAGTGTTTTCCGAGAAAGCCAATTCACTTACACATTTGTAAAGAAAAATGATTGACTTATATGACATCAATTTTCCTCTATAAATAATTTTCGTATAAACCCTTCAAAATTCATGGGTTACACACTCAAATTTGTAATGAAGATGGGATACACTAGTTGGGCAATGTTTTTCCTATTCAAACATTTTACTCTATGACGAATTAAATGGAAATACAAATCCACATAAGGGAAATGATTTCTTAGCAAATTCAATGGAAAGATAGAGAAATCCAAAGCATTTTGCACATATATATGTCCAAAATAAGAGGATTATAAATATGGAAATAGTCTCGCATTTTCCAAAATATCCTAATATGCATAATTATAGATTAATTTAAAAACGACCAAAACATAAGAAAAACCAAATCACAAAATATGACAAGTGACCAACATAAACCACCATTTCATTTGTGAAATTACAAGCTTAATTTTAGCTTAAATATTTAAATGCGAGAACAAGAGTTAACATACTCCAAAACGCATTCCAGGGAAACATTGATACTAGTAAACCATTTCAAATTTCAATATATAATAACCAATGATTACGAGACAATGATTATACATATATGAACTTCTTCTTCTTCTTCTTCCTTTTTTTTTGGAATCGACTGTGGCTAAGGAATGCTCCTTCCTTCCTTAAGTAACTGAACTTGGATCCTTCATCAAGTTACCACCCTTGATATGAGACTATGAACCCACTAGAGAGGTAATTTTCCTAAGGATGACCTTCCTTAAGTCCAGAATCCTAATTTCCCTCAGTAGAGTGCATCCACTAGATCAATCTTTCCTCTCCCTAGTTTTCCCATGACTCATATCCTTGCATCCCCATGCTCTTAAACATTGGTCTACATGAAACATGGGAACCACATGCCACCTCCAAATTGACCACATCACCCATTACATTACCTATCAAAACCTTATGACATGCGACCCTAATCCAAGTTTTAATCAATATATTCAATTTAACATAATCAAGGGTTCCACTAAGGTTTAAGATGTATTAGAAAACATAACTCAACAAGGTCCACCACGCATTAATATTGACAAGAATTTTCTTAGGCCACCCCCCCCCCCATCATTCAAATTTGGTGGATTCATAGTCCCCAAATCTCTCAACATTCTCTTGTCCACAACCAATGGTTATCAATTAATATTAAATTGCTGCAATTACATTACCATCATTAGGCCCTTGGTCATAATGTCATACTTACCTATATTACAATACTGGAAAACATGGGTGTTACATTCCCTACCCCCTTACAATTTTGCATCGTCCTCTATGGAAAACCACATTTGTAAAAATTTTGTTACACAATTTCATTTCATCAATAGTTTGAGATATACGAGGATAACATCTACCTGCTTCCATGGTTGTGAGTGTCCCTTTATCTTTACAACTTCGCCATGATTTCTTCCAACTTCTAGTTGTTTGCACATTTTGATCTATTATGAAATGTCATATTCCCATCTGCATTTTGGAAAAATATTAAGGGTCTTGCCTCTCCAACAATACCTATCACAATCATCCAGAGAAATAAGCATACGATGGGCACTATATAGAAACAATTATTCCAGTATTAGGATTTTAAATCCATATTCGAATCTCAACTCATAGCCAAATCATATATATAATAACAAAGGCAAGGAATGCAATCCAATCCCATCTCTAAGATTCCACCACAAGTTCATATGCATATTCACATTTCACAATACATCTCATTCTCACATGATGCACTTTTTGTTACGAAAATAATTACTAATAACTAATATTTAATAACTAAATAATTACAAGAGACACTACTTTACATAAAATCATCTTCGAAGCATATAAAACTAGGATATCTTCTCCATTGTGTAATATAATCTATTATCAAATTATTATTTATTCATATTTATCTTTTGATAGCAAATTCACATCAATTTTGACTAAAGGATTGGATGTAGTCTTAACACTGGTATTAGAGCATTGCCACTCCTCGTCACCTTTCACAACCCCCTCTCCACTTTTGTCAAATATCTCTTTCTTTCCCTTTTGTTGCCACCCACTTGTAGTCTATCTCCGCGTTGGATCCCATCACACCCATCACCACTTGCGCTCTCCTTCCACGCTCCCTCAGCACTGTTGAAATATTGGTCAATACTGAGAAGGGGGGATTGAATCAATATTGTCACTTTTATCAATTTAAAACCACTTTTAATTTACTCATTAAAATACATAATCAACAAGAACATAGAGAACACAAATTTATCATGGAAACCCAATTGGGTAAACCACCAATACTTCCTATTACTACAAAATTGTTATTTACAAATAGTTTTTACCTGCTACTACAGACAAGGATGGTATTACACCCTATTTACCAACAACTACTGGAAGGAGGCTACAACCCCCTGTTTTGTCAGCTACAACTGACGGGATGCTACTACACCCTATTTACCAGCTTCGACTGGAAGGAGGCTAAAACCCCCTACAGGCATGTTTCGTGCCCTAGCATCCTAATATGTTTTTAGTAATCTTCCAGATTCCTTTATCCTTAAATATCTGTCACACTCACTGGTCTCTCCTTCTTCTTCTATGATCTGGACCACAAATACTCTTTCTCTCACTCATCCCTTTGTGTATAAATACCTTCACATTTCCTGCGGACGCATCTCTTCACCATTGCTCCATTTCATTCTTCAATCGTGCCTCCTCATGAGAACTCCATTCCTCCTTCTAACACCGATCCTTCGAGTCATCTACCTACATCATGATTCTTCAAAACAATTAAAACAATTCCCTGTTAATCTATTTACTGTTTAAACCTCTAGTCGTGACCTTTCGCAATTATTCTGATCCGTTGATCTTATTTTGGGATTTTTCTTGACCATAGATATGAGACAAAAATTAGATAATGGATATGTTACTTTTCCCAAATATCATTCCACGATTTTCACTTTTCACTCCAATCGTTCCACAACATTGATATTCTTCGATCTCTCAGTGACCATTGATCTGAGATGAAAAGTGGATATCGGATATGTGACTTTTTCCAAATATAATTCCATGATTTTCGCTTCCCAAACCAATATTTCCGCACAGTCGATCTTATGCGGATGTTTTTTGGACCGTCGATCTTCCATATTTCAAGTAGCGGAACTGTGACATTTCCCAAAGTCTATTTGCGATTCTTCACCTTCCACTTTTCGCCTTCCTTTTTTCACCTTTCGCTTTCCACCTTCTCCATTCCACTGACGGACTCCTTTCCGCATCATCGATCTTTTGCAGGTGTCTGTTGGAAAATTTGAGTATATAGTTGTCATTGATGTCAAAGGAATAACTAGTGGATATGATGGCGAGACAAACTCAGTGAAAGACTAAGGTAGTGGTGTCATGGCATGGCATAGTCGAGGATATGGCATGACACATATGATGACATGGAATATGATGGTGTCCTAATGATGATGAAAGACTAAGGTAGTGATGGAAAATTTACTTATGAATTACAAAGGATAAGAAAAAGATACCATGGCAGAGATAACATAGAGTTAACACAACACAAGTCAAAGTAAAGACAAGATGACACGATGATGAGGTGGCATAGACGAAGGTAGTGATGAGGTGGCATAGTTATCTGCATAAGATCTCTTAAATGAGGATCAATTTTTGTGTAATATGCAAAGACAGAATGCAGATCCACATTAGTTATAGAATGGACGGTCAAGGAGCGACTCGCACTAGATCTGACGGTGAAGATCAAGTTTACATAAATTAGGCAGGAAGGCTAAAGATTCTGAAAAAGATCAAGATCGGACGGTGGGATTTGATCCCGAACTAGATCTGACGGTTAAGGATTAAATCTTAAAGTTAGGAGAAAAATCCAAAGTTCTACAAAAGATCAAGATAGATGGTCAGGGGTAAATCCGCAAGGAAATCAACGATCTAGGAAAATGGGGAAACAAAGTTGTGGAAGGAAATTGCGGAAGTCCAAAATAGGAAAGTGTGATTCCGCAATCCACAATATGCAATGCGGAAACAAATTTGCGGAAGTCCAAAATAGGAAAGTGTGATTCTGAATCCTACATCCCGCAATATGGAGAGATCGGACGAATGAAGTTAGTTCCACTAAAACAGATCAACGGTGCGGAAGAAGAATTGCAGAAAGGAGCTTATGGAAAGGATCTTGCGGAAAGAAGATTGCAGAAAGGAGTTTGCAGAAAGGAAAAAGAGGACAGTCGACATCCCACATCCAGCATCCCGCAATCTAGAGATCAGCGGTCAGGAAAACGCCCTACGAAGATCAACGGTGGGGAATCGTTGATGAGGAAATATTGGTGTAGAAAGGCTATTTTGAGGAAGAAATCGATGGTTATATCGACAGTCTATATTGACTTAGAGATAGGATTAACGACTCTGATTGGATCAGGAAGTTGATCATGCAGAAAGAAGTTTGCCAGTGCGGAAGCACTTGCAAATGTTGGAAAGAGGTTCAGAAATGGTTTACAAGCTGCGGAAACGATCTTTGAGGTGTAGGATCAATGGAAGAACGTGAAAGGACATTCTAAAAGGTGTGATCTTTAGATATGAAAGGACGCAACAATGAAAGGTATGTTTGTTCAATTTGAAGAGACGCAAATATTGAAAAAATATTAAACACTGAGAATTATTTAAGCAATAGCCTGAGTAAGAAGGAAGATGTCTCTACAGTTCAAATTGCAAGATCAGAATTAGAGACCAGTGGGTGCGACAAAATTCAGTGGGGAGAAATTGTGAGAAACACATCAGGGTGGCAGGGCGGTGCTAGGGAAGGCAACAAACCTATAGGGGGTTGTTTCCTCCTTTCAGTTGTAGCTAATAAACCAAGGGGTCATATCCTCCTTCCAATTGGCATTGGTAAATAGGGTGTTGTAGCATCCTTTCAATTGTAGCTTATAAACCAGGGGGTTGTAGCCTCCTTCTAATTGACATTGGTAAATAGGGTGTTGTAGCATCCTTTTAGTCACAGTTGATAAACCAAGGGGTCGTAGCCTCCTTCTAATTGGTATTAGTAAATAGGGTGTAATACCATCCTTGTCTGTAGCAGCAAGAAAAACTATTTGTAAATAAGAATTTTGCAGTAATAGGAGGTATTGGTGGTTTAACCTATTGGGATTCCATGCTAAAATTGTGTTCCGTGTATTCTTGTTGTTATGTGTTTTTAAATGATATATTTAAAAAGTGGTTAAAATAGTAAAAATATAACAATATTGATTCACCCCCTCCCTCTCAGTATTGACCAATAAACCAACAATGTCTTCCTGACCGTTGATCTACGATCAAATGCGGGTTTGTGGACCTCCCCTTTTCTTTGTGCAGAAACCATTCCCCACCGTAGATTTCCTTGCATATCCAATCCTAACTGTTGATCTATGATCAAATGTGGGTTTGTGGATCTTCCTTTTTCTTTGTGCGGAAACCATTCACCATTGTCGATCTTTTCAAAATTGGTTTCCACATTTCTTTTGACTGATCTAGACCATCCACGTTGTCAATAAACTATTTCTCAATGAAATTTCACTCCCATCCAGAATGTTAACTAACTTACTAGTTAAATCTGTGAAATCCCTTGATGGCTGTCAGATCTAGATCTGGTCAGATCAAGGGTGGAATCCAAATATATTAAACTGTATTTGATGGAAATTTCATGCCCATCAGAATTTTCTTAGACCTTGCAACTTCTCCCAGTGAAATCGTTGACGATCGTTGATCTGCTTCAATGATCAAGTTTATCCGTCGATCTCTGTCAACTTCAATCAACGATGGAATCCAAATAAAACAAACTTGTTTGAATTAAAATTTTGCACCCATCTCAACAGCTAAATCACCTACTAGTTGAATCTGCGAAATCCATGAGGACCGTCATGTATAGATCGATGGTGGACCTCAAATATCATAAGGAGAATTTTATTCAAATTTTGCGCACATCGAAATTTTATTAATCTTCTCTAGTTCTCCCTGTGAAATAACTGGAATCTATTGATCTGCTTCCATGATCAACCTCATTCGTTGATCTTGATCTCCTTCTTGGCGATTAGTTTCTGATTTCGTAGCCCAACTCCCTTTTTACCCTCCTCGCTATTAAATCAGCGAAATCCATATTATTCGTAGATCTTTGGAACCTTCATATCTCCACCACACGATCTACAATCGAGAGGATGACTTAACTTAGGTAGTGTTGGGTTATCTCAGATGTAACTTCAACCTGCGAAATCAACTTTCAACCGTGGATTTTCTCCTACCACGATCTAAACCATCTAAACCTGCACAAAATTAAGTCTCGTTTATTATTGATCCTTACAATGATCGATTGTTAATAAATCTGAAACATATTCCATTCATGAAATCTCAATGATCTAATTGATTAATTCATGCTCTCTCTTTCAGGCCAATTGATTAGAGAATCGAACAATCCATCTTTGTTTTCTCTCATCAACCCTGTTACTGATTTTCCTTTGTCATTGCTGAACTCCTTTGACATCAATGATAATCCATGTAATGGATCCTTTGTCTTTTACTGATTTCATCTTGCTACATGTCTATTGGCTATTCCTTTCTCATTCGTGAACTCCTTTGAACTCCTTTGACACCAATGACAACTATATTCTCAACAATATCCCCCTTTGGAATTGATGGCAACATCTAAACATTCTCCCCCTTTGACAACAATGACAAAGGATAAACTATTATGCCATTGTTGTACCCATTTTGATATAGGATTTCGTGTCTTTCTTCTTTCTGACAACTACTCTTGCCAACATATATCTTCCCTTTGTTAACTATACTTGGTACTAACCAATGTATTATCATTTATTTTAACATTTCCTTTCTTGCAACAAGTTATTGAATGATGTATCCATAGGCTCCCCTTGTCATTGTACTTCCTCTCCTTTACCAACATTTTTGTGACAAAGTTTACACTCAGCACTATCTTTTCTTCCACACATTGTTCTTTTAAAAAAAACTGTATTATACAACTTGCTCTTCTTAAGAAGTCTTCACATAATCCTTGGTATGAGATAACAACAGGCTTTGCTACAAGTTTGAGAGAAAAATTTAGAAATAAATTATATATATATATACCCATTATTCCTTCACAATCTTCACTGTTATTTTTACTTATCCTGGCACATTTCAATAGACTGAATTTTTTTTATCTTTCAAATCAGACTTGAGTTTTCTTCTCCTGACAACAAATTTTATGTGTCATGATTTCAAATTATAAGTGAACATAAAATATTTATCTTCTATTTGATTGCAAAGATCACGCTCTTCATGAATCACACATTTTGTTGTTCTCATGTTACTTCATAGGTCTTACACTTTCACTATGTCAACCATACACCAATCTTATCATTTAACCTTGATCATCTATTGTCTTTGATGAAGATAGCTTTCAGTATACTTCAGCATTAGATACCAATTGAATTTTTTTGATACTGATTGGAATTTTCTAACTTTAACTCCCCTTGAGTATATGGTCCCTCCGAATGTTATTTTCAAGGTACTCTTTAAATCATGAGAGATATTTAGAAAATAATCCCACATTCATCACTATATCCTTCTTCATTGCCTTCATCTTCTTCTTCATCGGTGTATTCTTTTACATCGCCATCTTACTTTTCCTCATAATGGATTTCATTCTTATATATGGCACTATTATGCTCATCATCATCTTTAGAGACCTCACTGATGTTTGAAATTTGCGTTTCTTCTGAGTTCTCGTAATATGAATTTTTCCTCCATATCTTCCCATGAAGTATCCTACTTACTTTTCCTTTATCATGTTCTATGTTTGTGTCTTCTTTCCTTTTCAATCTTTGATCTTTTCCCTTGGTTCTGCAGTCAGTAGCCTTGTGACCAAACTTTTGGAGTCTGCATTTAGTAGCTTTGTGACCAAACTTATGACAACAATGACAGTATCCATAGAATTTACCTTTATGTTTTAGGAATGTTTGATCTTCTTGCTTCACAAATTCCATCTTCTTCCACTTTTTTTTAGATTCTACTGAAACACTCTTCCTTAGTTTACATTCTCTAGCCATATGTCCAAAGTTATTACATTTGCAACACTCTATGTCATATATTTGAAGAGGTCCAAACCGGTTATGATTTCTTCCTTTTGGTTTACTAGACGTATCCTTCTTATATTCATAAACCTTTACATAAGCTCTGCATTTCATGGCTTTATGACCAAAATTATTACAAGAGTAACAATGACCCAAAAAGATCTGATGATATATATTTGTCATTGGTCTCTTAGACACCTCATAGTTATATATTTGTCATGAAAGGATGAAACATATTTCTTGCTTTCTTCCCTTTTAACATGACTCTTTAGTGCATCATAGCTTCTTTCATTTCCACCTTTGTTTGTGACAGAGGAATATTCTGGCTCCTTTACTTTGTCATATCCTAGACCAGTTTTATCATTTAATGGTCTTTGGCTGCTTAAGATATCATCTAAGATCCTTGAGTTGTTCTCAAACTTTGATTTGATTTATTTTTCATCAACCCCTTTTCTAAGTTGAAGAATATATTTTTCAAGTTTTTCAGAATATTGGATTCTTTCCTTGAGCAGAACTACTAGATCTTCAGTCTTCTTGGCCTATTGAAGTTGTTTCTTCAAGTCCATAATAATTTGATTTGTTTATTCTTAGTACTTTGACAATTTCTCTTTCAAAACTTTCTTTATTTTCCTACATTTTTCAATTTCATCAACAGTAACCATGTATTGAGCTTCTATGTCCACTTTTGATTCCTCATCTAAATTTGTTTTCCATATAAACAAGATTTCTGCATCTTCACTTTCATCGTCACTATCTTCTTTGGAATATAAGCTCTTCTTCTTTTTCTTAAACTTCTTCTTACCCATGGTCTTATCCTTATGACAACAAGATTCTTGATGATCACTCTCCTCTTGTTTTGGGTAAGAACACTTATTGGAAAAATGCCCAATTCTTCCACAGTTAAAACATTTCAAGGTTAGCTTTCCTTTGTATTTCCTAGTACCTCTCTCAAGTTTACTGATGAAAAGATATTCTTCATCATCTAGGTTCTCTAATTGGTTTTTTGGATAGGGATTTAAATGTTTCCTCTTTTATTGAGGGTTCATTATGTCATGTCCTCATCTCGTATGCAGTGAAGATCCCATGTAGTTAATCTACTATCATGTCATCAAGGTCATCCTATTCTTCTAGAGTGGACACTTTTGAGTCATACTTCATTGGAAATGTTCTTAGTACCTTGCTCACCACTTCTCTTTTTTTAAAATTTTCCTCCAAGACCTCTAATAGCATTGACAACCTCATCTACTCTTAGAAGGTATTCCCCAATATTTTCCTCTTCTTTCATTTTAAGCCTCTCAAACTACCCTTTATATGTCTGAAGCTTGGATTAGTTGACTTTAGATGCTCCTTCATAGATAATTTTTAACTTATCTCAGGCTTGTTTGGCAGTCTTGCATTGGATAATATTTGTAAATACAGAGTTTTTCAACCCACTCAGGATTGCATTTAGGGCTTTGTCATTACCTTCGTATTGGCCTAGTTCCTCTGGGTCTATAGGTGCCTGGTTATCTATTTTACATTATTTTTTCGGTTGCTTCCCAAACCTTCCATCCAAGGGACATCAAATAACACTTCATTCTTACACTCCAGTATGCATAATTTTCTCCTGTGAATAATGGAGGTCTATTAGTGGCTAAACCTTCTTGTTGATCCATAGTGATTTTAAATAGGGTCTACCTTCCAGTGGTTAAATTGTAGTGAAGGAACCTGCTTTGATACCAATTGTTGAAATATTGGTCAATACTGAGAGGGGGAGTGAATCAATATTGTAACTTTTATCAATTTAAAACCACTTTTAATTTACTCATTAAAACACATAATCAATAAGAACACATAGAACACAAATTTATAGTGGAAGCCCAATTGGGTAAACCACCAATACTTCGTATTACTGCAAAAAATTTATTTGCAAATAGTTTTTTCCTACTACTACAAACAAGGATGGTATTATACCCTATTTACCAGCAACTACTAGAAGGAGTATACAATCCCCTTTTTTTTCAGCTACAACTGACAAGATGCTACTACACCCTATTTACCAGCTTCTGCTAGAAGGAGGATACAACCCCCTACAGACATGTTTCTTGCCCTGGTTCCACCCTACCACCCTAATATGTTTTTAGTAACATTCCATATTCCTTTATCCTTCAAAATCTATCACAATCACTGGTCTCTACTTCTTCTTCTATGATATGGACCACATAGACACTTTCTCTCACTCATCCCTCTATGTATAAATACCTTCACGTTTCCTATGGACGCATCTCTTCACCATTGCACCATTTCATTCTTCTATCGTTCCTCTTCATGAGAACTCCATTCCTCATTCTAACACTGAGTCATCGATTCATCTACCTCCACCATGATTCTTCAAAACAATTAAAACAATTCCCTATTAATCGATTGACTGTTTATACCTCTAGTCGTGACCTTTTGCAATCTTTATTTTTGCAATTATTCTAAGCCGTTGATCTTATTTCAGGATTTTTCCTAGCCGTAGATCTAAGATAAAAATCAGATAGCGAATGAATTTTTCCAAATATCATTCCATGATTTTCGGTTTCCACACCAATCATTCCACATCGTTGATCTTCTTCGAGCTCTCTATGACCGTTGATCTGAGATGAAAACCGGATATTGGATATGTGACTTTTTCCAAATATCATTCCACGATTTCCACTTTTAGAACCAATATTTCTATATTGTCGATTTTATGCAGATGTTTTTCAGACCATCGATCTTCCGTATTTTGAGTAGCAAACTGTGACATTTCCCAAAGTATTTTTCGCGATTCTATGCCTTCCGCTTTCCACCTTCCACTTTCTGCCTTTCGTATTCCACTGATGGACTTCTTTTCTCACCGTCGATCTTTTGTGGATTTCTTCCTTACCGTTGATCTATGATCAAATGTGGGTTTGTGGATATCCCCTTTTCTTTGTGTGAAAATCATTCCCTGCCATAGATTTCCTTAAGGATTCAATCCTAACTGTTGATATATGATCAAATGCGGGTTTATGGATCTTCCTTTTTCTTTGTACGAAAATCATTCACCATCATTGATCTTCTCAAAATTGGATTCCTCATTTCTCTCGATTGATCTGGACCATCCACGTTGTCAGTAAACTATTTCTCAATGAAATTTCCCTCCCATATAGACCGTTAACTAGCTTACTAGTTAAATATGTGAAATCCCTTAAGGGCCATCAGATCCTGATCTGGTTAGATCAAGGGTGGAATCCAAATATATTAAACTGTATTTGATGGAAATTTCATGCCCATCAGAATTTTCTTGGACCTTGCAACTTCTCCCAACGAAATCCTTAACGGTCGTTGATCTACTTCAATGATCAACCTTATCTGTCAATCTCTATTAGCTTCAATCAATGACAGACTCCAAATCATGAACAAACTTGTTTGAATTAAAATTTCACACCCATCTCAGTAGTTAACTCAATTTCTAGTTGAATCTACGAAATCCATGAGAACCGTCAGATCTAGATCGACGGTGGACCCCAATATCATAAGGAAAATTTTATTCAAATTTTGTGCACATCGGGATTTTATTAATCCGCACTAGTTCTCCCTGCGAAATAACTAGCAGTCGTTGATCTGCTTCCACGATCAACCTCATCCACTGATTTTGATCTCCTTCTCGGTGATTAGTTTATGATTTCGCAGACCAACTTCCTTTTTATCCTTCTCTCTATTAAATCAATGAAATCCATATTAGTCGTAGATCTCTGAAACCTTCAGATCTCCACCACATGATCTACAATCGTGAGGATGACTTAACTTAGGTAATGATGGGTTATCTCATATGTAACTCCAACCTACGAAATAAACTTTCAACCATGTATTTTCTCCTACCATGATCTAAACCATCTAATCCTGCATAGACTTAAGTCTCGTTTATTATTGATCCTTACAGTGATCGATCATTGATAAATCTGAAACATATTCCATTCATGAAATCTCAATTATCTAATTAATTAATTCATGCTCTCTCTTTCATGCCGATTGATCAGAGAATTGGTCAATCGATCTTTGTTTTCTCTCATCAACCCTGTTACTGATTTTCCCTTGTCATCAACCTTGTTAATGGTTTTCCTTTGTCATTGTTGAACTCCTTTGACATCAATTATAATCCATGTAATGGATCCTTTGTATTTTACTGATTTCATCATGCTACATGTCTATTGGTTATTCCTTTGTCATTCGTGAAATTATTTGAACTCCTTTGACATCAATGACAACTATATTCTCAATAACCACTCCATGTTCCTCTTCCCATCCATTCAACTCCCTTCATGCCCATCGCTCCTTCACCCACTGCCAACACTCCAACTCCTCCTTTCCTTCTCTAGTCCACCTCCACTGCCTCCCTTCAATCCATGCGTCCCTCCACGTCCTTCTCCTACATTCCATGCTCCATTTCCTTATTGACATTGCCCAACCCATCCTCATATAGACAACCCTTCCTCTCTACACCGCCTTCTCCCTATTCCTCCTCCCTCCTTCTCCCCACACGCACCCACTACATCATCCACATCTCCTATGTCTCTTCTCCCAATCTCTCACACCTTCGCCATTCACCTTCCATATCCAATCCCACCAAAACCCTAATTTTAAAAACCTTAAATTTTTATAATAATAGTAAACTTTATTATTATAAAAAAATCATTATTTTTAATAATAAATATTATTAGTAATAATTTAACTATTAAAATACAAATAATTGTTAAATATAATAATTATTAATTATTATATTTAATTGTTTTTGTTGATCTTGATAAGCAAAAATTCTAGCTTGCACTAGATCCATGGCGAAAATGAAGGATTGAATAGAGATATTAGAAAGAGACCAAGTTCAAGATTCGGAAATTCTTGGAGGTATAAACTCTAGACTAGATAAACTTGAAGTAGAGTTACGAGAAGGAAAACAATAACTGTCACGACATGTGCAATATAGAGTTTCTAGAGAAGTCACATGGGAAATGAGGAAGGCACGAGATGAAATGAAAACATACTTTGAAGAAGGGATAGATAAAATCATGGAGTACTTCAAGGATAAAGATGCCTCTAAAAATGCCGATTCGTAGAAGGGAGACCACTCATGTCGCGATTCATCCAATACTAATAAATATCAATCAGATTCCTTAAAAGTGGAAATACTAAAAGATCATAGCGATTATAATCGTAAACAATCATACTGGGACACAATGCAATCAATGAGGGGATATTCAATGAAACCTGAATTGGAGTTACCAAAATTTGATGGCGAGAAAAAACAAAGTGTCTCATGGATCAATAAGGCAGAGGAATTATTCCGCATGCACAAAATTTTATCTGATGATGAAAAGGTTAAATACGCCTCCTTGCAGCTTAAAGTCCAAGCATATAAATGGTACATGTGGTAGAATGAAACAACAAACATACGTGCTTATAGCTGGGACACATTCAAAAAGGTTTTTTTTTAATATTTGAAGATGTGACTGAAAAGGACTTTTTTTCCAAACTTACTAGAGTATAACAAAAAGGAGACATGGAAGAATACACCTATGAATGGGAAGCACTAGAGACACAAGTATCAAAATTAACAAATGGCCAGTGACTCCAGACATATGTCTCTGGTCTTAAACCGTACATAAGAGAAGATTCAGAATTCCATAATGTATCCAACTTGGATAAGGCTAGACACAAAGCAACAACTATTACGAAGATGTTTAAAATATCAAGACAATGGAACCTTGACAAGGGATATTTGTGACAAAAGAGAAACAATGTAAATATTTTGAAAATATATGGTATCCCAATCATCAATGCAATAAATATCAGTCATATGGCTACGAAGTTGAAAAGGGTTCAAAAAAATCAATTATTCGCTCTAGCAGTGAAATAAAAAAGAAGAAGAATACTTGTCGTCGGTGCGGGGAAGATTGAATGCTTGGTCATAAATGCAAAACCAATCACATAGCACACTGTAAAATCATAAATAGGAAAGAACTACAGGTATCAAGAAAGGAAGATACATCCAATTATGATGTAGACACAAACTCATCTGAAGTGTTAGTTGCGACGATTACATGTATTCAACAAGCTTGTAAGGAAGAAGAGTTAGATACACCCAATACATATTACAACCAACATAAGGAAATCCAATCACTCACAAATAAATATATCCCACCTTAGTTGAGAAGTTGCAACAACCTTAAAGATGAACAAATCATATTCTGGGTAACATAATCAAGGAAGTCATGACTAAAGAAATTACAACTTATTGGGACAATTAAGAATAAGGACATCAGAATTTTGGTTAATTCTGGAAGTACCCATAATTTGATTGATATCAACAAGTCAAATGAACTTAAACTTTTTGTGTTTCATGCAAAAGGAATTAAAGCCTCAACCATTGCTAATCAACACGTATAAGAAGTGGGAAAATGCCATAAGGTGTCATTGTAGATACACAACTTACACCTACAACTCAATTGTATTGCCTTAACGCTCAAGGAAGTAGGCATGATATTAGGTGCCAACTAGTTAGCATTCTTAGGGACTTACTCTACCAACCTACAAAAACAATACATGGAATTTAAATGGAATGGAAGTAAGTATTGATTTTATGGACCGAGAAGTTCGCCACCCAAGCAGAAATAGTTGCAACACAAGAAGGACTCAAACCCTTGTCAAGATAGAGAGATCAATTGAGATCACATATCTCAATTCAAGAACAACACAAATCAAGAAGAAAAGACAATGTTAGCAATTCAACTTTGAGGACAAAGATTCCCTTAAGGGGAAGACAATGTTACAAAATTAATTAGTAATAACTAATATTTAATAAATAATTAATAAATAACTAAATAATTACAAGAGATGTGATCACTTTACACAAAGTCATATTTGAAGCATATAAAACTAGGCTATCTTCTCCATTGTATAATATAATCTATGATCAATTTACTATTTATTCATATTTATCTTTTGATAGTGGATTCACATCAATTTTGACTAAAGGACTAGATTCAGTCTTAACACCTTTGTAATTATCGGTTTCTTTAACCAAAGTCTATGAATTATGTTCAATAACCTTCCCAACTTCAATTAAATATTTGGATAACTTCCTCTTCAACTCAACACAACTCTGGGAATATACCTCTTCCCTTCTAAACAATACCTCAAACATACTAGGAAACAATTTCCTTCTCTGCTACATAGTACCTCACGAAATCTCCCCCCCCCTCTTTGGTGTTTCTCTGTGGTATCATGAAGGTTTCATACCTATATGTCTACATAAGTAAGGAGAAAAATGGATACCTTGGTGGATTTATAATCCTCTCATATCCCACCATAACTTGTCTATCATAATGATATCTCATCAACCACCATATGTTAGATTTTTATCATTTAAGCTATATGATCTTAGGATCTTATCTAAGAGAATAACATGCACAGCAATAATCACAAGAGACAAGAGACACAAATAATTTTCCTCAAGGACACCATAAAGGAGAAAACCCCGCAACTTCCTCAGAGATAGAATGAGGACCAATGGCAGCAGTAAAACCCAAAGACAGAAAATATGAACTCCACAGCTGTTCTCTCTCTCTTACTTGAGAGAGATTCTCCTCTCTCACTCATGCGCCCCAGTTGAGTGAGTGTGTGTAATAAATAGAGAGGCTCACTCTCTATGTATATTCTTTCCTTCACTTAATGTCCACTCCAACAAGTTGGCCTCACTTAACAATTACTTACCAGGGCCGACTTCTCTAGGAGAGTCTAATAACCCTAGTGCCCCACAACTATGGGGAATTTTCCCTCCGATCAACAAGGAGGGTTAACCTTAACTCAATTGTGGGGACTATTGCCCTGACTTACAATGGAGGGTTAACCTCAATGACTTTACATGACTTGTTTACATTATTGAATCTCCCAATCGGAACATCGGGGCATGACATGACTCAATTACATTATAGATACTTCTCGAAATGAACATCGGGGTACAATACATAAGATATACAAGTGAATACATTCCAAAGTTACAAGTACATCAATACTCCCTCTTAACTAGGAAGGTATTCTCTCGACACAATTTATCAACACAAGTCTTCTTCTCGGTATTATCTGGATCATAATCAAGTCATCTTCATCTTAAAGTCATCTTCATCTTCAAGTCATCTTCCTCGTCAAGTCATCTTCATCAAGTCTGGATCATCACTTGATCTGGATCATCACTAGATCATCATCGAGTCTGGATCATCATTGGATCGTCATCGAGTTTGGATCATCACTTGATCTAGAGCATCACTGGATCATCATCAAGTATGGATCATCACTCGATCATCATCAAGTCTATATCATCACTTGATTTGTATCGTCACTAGATCATCATCAAAGCTGGATCATCACTGGATCATCATCAAAGCTAGATCATCACTGGATCATTATCAAAGCTGGATCATCATTGGATCATCATCATTAATGATATCTCGATGAACTAGTGCTATCTCTCAATTCTACTCTTCATAGGAAGTTCTATAGAGCCAGCCATTTTTCAAGTTGGTTGTAGGCCTAGCCTTCATGTAGGTATTCATCTTCTTCAATACTTATATCTAACCCAGTCAGAAAGGCCCGCCTAGCACTTACATCTGACCATGCGAGGAACACATCCAGCATACATGTTAGAAAGGCACGCCCAACACTCACATATGACCATGGGAGGAACACATCCTGAATCCATGTTAGAAAGGCCCAACACTCACATCTGACCATGAGAGGAACCAATCCAGCATTCATATCAGAAAGGCTCTACACTTACATCCAATCATGAGAGGAACCAATCCATCATTCATGTTGGAAGGGATCTGCACTTACGTTCAACCATGAGAGGAACAAATCCAACATTCATGTCAGAAGGGCTCTGCACTTACATCTGACCATGAGAGGAACCAATCCAACATTCATGTCAGAAGGGCTCTACACTTACATCTGACCATGAGAGGAGCCAATCCAACATTCATGTCAAAAGGGCTCTGCACTTACATCTAACCATGGGAGGAACCAATCCTACATCCATGTCAGAAGGGCCTTGCACTTACATCTGACCATGGGAGGAACCAATCCTACATCCATGTCAGAAGGGATCTCAGACTTATCACTTCCCTTTGGAGGGAACCTCGATCTGGAGAACACCAAGCTTCTCCCTGAAGTATTCAAACTTCACTCTGGCTAATGGCTTGGTCAACACATCGGTTATCTGTTCTTCCATCGCAACATATTGGAGCTTCACTGCTCCGCTCTGCACCATATCCCTGATATAGTGATATTTGATATCGATATGCTTCGACTTGTCATGGAACACCAGGTTCTCAGACAACTTCACACAACTCTGGTTGTCGCAATATATACAAGTAGCATATAACTGGAGATCAAACAAATCAGATAGTAGCTTCCTCAGCCATACTTCCTCACAACTAGCTGAACAAGCTGCAACATACTCTGCTTTAGCTGTACTCAGTGGCACACAAGACTGCTTCCTGCTAAACCAAGAGATCACACTTGATCCCATACTGAAGCAGCACCCTGAAGTTCTCTTCCTATCAATGGCACTACCTGCCCAATCTGAATCCACATAACCTTCTAGGTTAATCTTCTAATTCGCCTCATACTTGAGCCCATAATAAACTGTACCCTTTAGGTACCTCATAATATGCTTTGCAGTAATCAAGTGAACATGTCTAGGATCTGTCAGGAACTGGCTCAATGTGTTCACATCAAAGCAAATATCTGGTCTCATATTCGTCAGGTAGATCAAGGACCCAATAATCTGACGATACATCGTAGCATCAAATGAATCTGATGAAGCATCACTCAATAGCTTCAGGTTCGATGCCATAGGTGTGGTCATGGCCTTGCAGTCCATCATCCTGAACCTCTTCAGGATCTCTACTGCATACTTCCCTTGCCCCAGGTATATTCCATCTGCATCCTGCCACACCTCCATGCCTAGAAAGTAGTGCATCATATCCAAGTCCTTCATCTCAGACTTGGTAGCAAGTCTCCTTCTTGCAAATTTAACGAGTTCCTCTTTTCTGTCAAGAACAATTCATCGACGTATAACAATAGCATCACTGGTCTTCCACCTTCAACCTTGAAGAAAAGGTTGGAATCCGCTTTAATCTCAATAAATCCTAGAGCCATCAGTAAGTTGTCCCGCCATATCATGCCGACCCTCAGGATCTTCTGCAGTCACTCCCTCTGAAGCGAAGCATCATACTCCCTTTGTCTTTCGTACTCTATGTATCCTGTACTGGAGTGACAAGTAGCTTCCTCTGCTACTATTATTCTATGTATTCATCTAGGGACACTGGATACCAAGATCCTCTATCTTCTCGCACCCATCTGTGAGCTTGTCACCCTCTATAGGCTTTCATCTTCAACCTTGTAGCAAAGGTTAAGATCTTCATCACTCTAGGTGATCATCAAGCTCCTCATGTATGTGTTATCCCATGGGTGCCTTCTGAGCTCGTACAAGGCCTTCTTTAATTTGCACACATGAGTCTACCTATCATGTGTCTTAACTTCTAGTGGCTACAAATGTCTCTTCGTAGTCTATGCCTTCTTTTTCGTGAGAAGCCTTGTTCTACGAATCTTTCCTTGTATCCCATGATGTTTCCATCTACTGCATGCTAGATCTTGTAGATCCATATGGAAGATACTTCGGACTTCCCTTTAGGTCTTGATGTTGCATCCTAGACATCATTCTTCTTGAACTAGTACTCTCCTTCCCTTTCTTCCTGGCTACTTCTTCATAGCTGGAAGGCTATGCATCAATGATGTCTCTCAACAGTGTCACATAACTACACTGTGTCTGGGGCCTCTTGAATTCTTTGAAAGTATCATCATATTCTTCTTTATCTGTCGTCACTTGTTCTTCGGAACAAGTCTCATCCTTCTTTTTTTGTAGGTGATTATGTACGTGATCTTTCCTACAAGTCAAATGCTTTTGTATGGTTAGAAACATTTAATAAGGCATATTCATAATGGCAAATTCTTATGCATCATGCAACTATTTTAGCCAATACAACATTCATCCATATCTCACAGAAACTTTCTAGATGCCTTCCATCTCTACCAGGACAACATTGGCATTGTGCACTAATCCAATATGTCATCAAAGAGGTTTCATTCTAGATAAGTAGTAATGGAGAGTTGTATAGCACCATGAGCTACTTACCCATCACATGCATATTAGTAGTATATTGTCATTAATGCAAACATTCTATCATGCATAACACATCAACTAAATATAAACAAGTGCATAACAAAACAATATCATGAAATTACAATTGAATACTTATCTTTATTTGTTTCATGGGTAGATTCCTTCTTTCAGCTTCATCATCTTCTTCATTCATAACAACATCATTTCTTATCCAAATGCTAAGATGGATAAGAGTTTCTTCAAGTGTTGAGTCCTTCGTATTCCTCATCGCTTGAGGGATCTTCTTTGGATGGTGAGAGCTTGATCTTCAGTTGCTCCCATCTTCTTTTCTCATATTATGAGTCGAACTTCTTCTTGTGTGTGCTCTTCCCAGAGTCTGCTGAAAGTAATCACTTCCTTCTGGCACACATTACTCAAATGAATGAATCCCATGATCCTAGGAGGCCATTCAAGGTGGTTATTAAAAATTCTTCATTCTCCACTTCTTCTTCTACTGCTTCAAGTTGTTCTTTGATTTGAGAGACCCTTGTAAAGTATGACTGTATGGTCTCTGCATTCTGGATCTTCACATTCTTCAACTGGTTTCTTAAGGTCATCTTCTGATTTATGTTCTTCCCTTAAAATATCTTGGTCAACGAATCAAACATCTCTTTTAGTGTCTTTAGGGAAGACACTTGTGGTATAAGGTGATCCATGATTGAATCAGCAATGATCTTCGTGTCCTTGACCAAGTTCTTCTTGTGTAAGCCTTTTAGCCTCATCTCCCTCTAGAACTGGAACCTCTCTACTTTTGTAGGTGTCCAATTCATTTCCTTCAAGAACTAGTGAGATCCTATACTTCCATGCTTGGAAGTTTTCAGCCTCACCAAGCTTGTCATCAAGCTAGTGTGATTAGTCATCTTGAAATGAGAACCTCAACTGTAAATAGCAAAATATTAGATCTTACTGATTTGAGGTGTCCATCCTGGTTCCAGAGCTCGCTGATCTAAGGTTTTTCAGAGAAAACTTAATTTTCAAAACTTGGAATCTTTTAGATATTATTGGATAGAAATATATAACTCTTCAAGGTGAGCTGTCCAATGTACTCCTTTTCTGAAGACAATGGAGGGAAGCTCTCAGAACAAGAAGCCCTATTTTTCCAATTTCTTGTGCAGAAATTCCTGATACTGTTTCTGCAGTATCTCCAAACTTACTACTCCTATGTGTCTCAAATTTCATACTGAGGTAACCTCATCTATCCTCATTCCAACACCATAGGTTTTACTAGAATTGTTTTCACCAATTACTTATGATAGTTTTCCCAAGGTGACTTTTTTCAGAATTGTTCAACATAGTGAAGTTGTAGGGACTGACAAGTATCACTGTTTCACCTTCAGGGTCTAGAATTTTTACCATAGAAAGTATAGTCTATGCCCTATCTGGAACATGCAAAATTTCATTTGGATCTTTGTAGTCCAAGATATTACAATTCTCCCTAGGTGTCTTGTTTAGGGATGAATCCTGGAAGAGGTTGGAACCCTAAATTGGAGTAATCATATCTCCCAGAATGTAGAGAATCTGAGATTGAAACTTTTACATAGTGTACATCAGGAATTTATATTCAGAATGTGAAATTTTCGGCTCCTGAGCCTTCTCCAATATCGATATATAGCGAATCCACCAAAACTTATCAGTTTTAGTATTTTAGGGTTTTTCTGTCCCGGGGTCAAAACAGGGTTTGACTTTCCCAGAGTTTTACCCAACCAAAAATCTCAACCCAGGTATCTAAAATTCAATTTTGATGAGGAGAGAAATCCTATTCCATGCTCACTCAAAAATTCCTCTTCTATAAAAAGCCCTAATTTCCCACAGCAAAAACTGAAAATGCCCAGAATCAAATTCTGCTTCGACAAAAAGATGCGTCCTTCAATGGAGGTTCAGCCTAGCTTTCTTTTGCTGATGGATTGTGGAGAGAAACCCAAAAAGTAAGAAGCCCTAGCTTCTGCAGCTACACAGTGTCTTCTTCTTAGGTTGGCTCTGATACCATGTTATATTTTTATCATTTAAGCTATATGATCTTAGGATATTATCTGAGAGAATAACATGCACAACAATAATCACATGAGACAAGAGACACAAAGAATTTTCCTCGGGGAAACCATAAAGGAGAAAACCCTGCAACTTCCTCAGAGATAGAATGAGCACCAATGGCAGCAATAAAACCCAAATACAGAAAAGATGATCTCCACAGCTGTTCTCTCTCTCTTACTTGAGAGAGCTTCTCCTCTCTCTCTCTCTCTCATGCGCCCCAGTTGAGTGAGTGTGTGTGATAAATAAAGAGGCTCACTCTCTATTTATATTCTTCCATTCACTTAATGTCCACTCCAACAAGTCGGCTTCACTTAACAATTACTTACTAGGGTCGACTTCTCTAGGAGAGTCTAATAACCCTAGTGCCCCACAACTGTGGGGAATTTTCCCTTCGATCAACAAGGAGGGTTAACCTTAACTCAATTGTGGGGACTATTGCTCTGACTTACAATGGAGGGTTAACCTCAATGAATTTACATGACTTGTTTACATTATTGAATCTCCCGATCGGAACATTGGGGCATGACATGACTCAATTACATTACAGATACTTCCCGGAATGAACATCGGGGTACAATACATAAGATATACAAGTGAATACATTCCGAAGTTACAAATACATCAACACCATAAACTATTACATACTTAATTTATCAAGTGTTTCTTTATGTTGTCTTATGACTAACAAGGATTATACCATTTTGTTGTCAAATGAATGCATTATAGAACTTAACATCATCATCATATGCATGAGGTTTCCTCCCCTTTTCTATATCCCCTATAGGCATCATTCTCATTATGCATTCAGACAACATAACACATTCATTACATATAATTAAATCATGAATGGAAGTAATTTCTACACACATCAAAATAGCACATAACTATTCCTATACCTATATGGATGCCATCAACATACTTGATGTTACTTGAGCAACTAGTGTTATTGGATAGGTTAACCAAATGGTTTCAACAACCTCTTGTTGGCTATCATACAGTAGGATTTTCACATCCTCGACCATTCATTCATCTATTATTCTAACTCTTGGGCATAGCCTAGATTCCTTAAGCTATACTGATCTACCTATAGATTTTTTGACATTCATGGACATATTAATTTAGGAGATGCTTATCCAACAAGCATCAACAAATTACACAATCATCACTAAGATATATACATAGGATATATTTTCTCCTTTTAAAGTATACAACTAGATTACTCAACTAAGCATGCTATCTACCATAAACATATTTTAAATTTTAATTATACATGCAAAGATAAGAGAAGCTCACTTCTCCTTCTCAAGCATAAACCATGTCTCTAAATCTATTCGATTTTAGCTGCTGTACATGACTAGGGATTGAAGTTTATTGTTGCACTTTACCAAACACTAAAACTTGATTCAAGTCCTCCATAGAAACATGCATAAATTATTGTAGAATGAATATCCTTTGTAGTTACTACAAGTATTCCATATTTATAGATGGAAGTTATACATGTAGAAAGCATAGGAATCCTTCCATTGATCACTAGAATTAATTTCCCAAAAATGAGAAACATATCAAAGATTATTTACATATGAAAAATTTCCCTTATTAATATCATTGCTGAAGCTGGGGACCTTATATCCAATTCAAGCCCAAAACTAGATATTCTTTATTCAATAAATTGTTCTTAGGTAAAACAAATAGAAATCTTTTGTTTACTCTTCAAAATTTTCCAACGTTATATGATATAATACAAATGTTTTCTCTTCTATCAAACTGAATTTTAGTAAAAATTGCATGAGTGTTTGACAAAATTTCCCAACCAATAAAAATGATTTTATCTCTTCCTTACTATTGAATTACTAGTTTACATTGTGGATAATGTTTTTCATGAAGTAAGCTAGATACATCAATGCTAGTAATAATGGTAAAACACCCAATTTTCTCTTTATTGAAATATGTTGAGATCTGCTTGCAAAACGGTGGCCAATGTTTGTAAAAGTAAATAATCTTTGATATCAAATAAAAGGACAATTTATCTATGGCACTAGCTTGTCCATATAAATCCACTCACTCACGGCAAGAGGGATTTCCCAGTAGATGTTTTATACCATTATAAAAATATTGTTTGATCACTCAAAAACATACAAATCAATTCCCTGACACCAATGGACAATTCATGTAGGTTCCAATATACCATTCAATATGTGAAATAAAAATACTATTTGTATGGTTTCAACATGTAATTTGATTACTTAAACAAGAGTTGTTCATTCGAATTCCAACACACTAATTAATTTTTCCAACACAAGTGTTGTCCAAGCAATTCAATTCACTTACACATTCATAAAGAAAAAGGATTGCCTTATCCGATATTAATTTTCCTCTACAAATCATTTTAGCATAAACTCTTCCAAATGCATGGGTTACACACTCAAGTTTGTAATAAAAATGGGATACGCTAGTGAGGAAATGTTTTTCCTATTTAAACATTTTACTATATGGCGAATTCAATGGAAAAAGAAAGCCACATAAGGGAAATTCTTTCCTTAGCAACAATTCAATGGAAATAAAGAGAGCCAAAACGTTTTGCACATATATATGTCCAAATTAAGAGGATTATAAATATGGAAATATTCGTGCCTTTTCCAAAATATCTTAACTATGCATAATTATAAGAGAAATAAATCACTTATGGGAAATTATTTTCCCATTCAGATAATTGTTCCCTCCACCATTATTGTGCAAAGGGAATTCCAAAGTTGAGCATTACTTTCCCATTTTTATGCATATAAGTTATAAAAAATTCCCAAACCCTAGGAAACGATTTTCCTTTCAAATTGTTCTAACCAGATTGAAATACAAGGGAAGAAAATAAAATTTAAAAGCTTCTTAGCCAATGATTTTCACAAACCCACTAATATACTAAAGCATATTTGTAAGGAGGAAAAATGTATCATACTTGGGAAATGATTTTCTCGTCCAAATATTGATATCTAGGCAAATTCTTAGAGGAGTCTACACCCCAACAAGGAGAATTTAATGAAGAATCGCTTTGGCGAAATTACACCAATGATTTTATGAGGGAGTTCAAGCTCTACATGCACAATAATAAAAATGAAAATTCTAATTAAACCACATTATTCTGGGTTGAATTATATAACAAAATATTTATGGTATACGCAGTATATCCTCTTAATCCTTACAGAACATAAGAAAAATGAAATTACAAAATATGGAAAGTGTCCAACATCAACCACAACTTCCTTCACAAATTTCATTTTAGATTAAATATTTAAATGCAAGAATAGGAGTGAAGATATTCCAGAACCCATTCGAAGGAGACATTTATACCAACAAACCATTTCAAATTTCAATATATAACAACAAGTGGTTACAAGACATAGATTATACATATCTGAACTATTTTTATAGAACTTACTGTAGATGAGGAACTATCCTCCCTGCCTTAGGTAACTGACCTCAACTCCTTCAACCAATTACCACCCCTGAGTTGAGACAATTAACCCACCAAATTAAACATTCTCCTAAGGACAACCTTCCTTCAATCCATAACTCCCCTTTCCCTCATTACAGTGGGTCTACTAGAACATGCTTCCCTCTTCCCAATTTTCCAATGACCCATATCCTCATACCCCACAAGATATTAAACATTGGCCTACATGAAACATGGGCACCGTGTGCCACCTCCAAAATAAGCACTCCATCCATTACATTATGTAATATGGTTAAACCCATAAATTCGTAGAAAAGGTAGAAAAATACAAAAGAGAATAGATAAAATAGATAGCTATGTTAACTTGCCTCTTCAAGGGGAAACCTCCAAGAGTAAAACTCTAAATACATTGAAAAATATTGAGTAACATTACATATCTTACTATATATATTGTTTCACTAGCCAAATTCCTAACTACTTGTGGTCCCACTATTAATGAGGGACCACCGCCTAAGGTACTTTATTTAATAAAGAGGGCCCCTTTTTCATGATGTAACTATCGAATAAATATTTAATGGGCCTTATGGACTTATACATTGATAATGTAAGGGGGTTAGGGTAGGACCTTAACATGCCCTCCCCTTTTAAAAGCAAAATTGTCCCCAAGGTCGGAGATTGGGAAACTGTTGCAAAATGGCCGATGGTTCCCAAGGAGAATCTTCTAGTGAGGTATCCTTTCATTGATAAAAAAAAAATCATGGATAATGCGTTGATGTAGTTGATGCTCTCGAGTGTCCAAAAAGTCTTTTGGTTGGATCCAAATGGAGCCTTATTCATCAAGTTCTAGTAATTTAGTTTGAACTCGACAATTTTGACCCTACTTTCTTCAAACATGACACATGTAATATTAGGTGGATCTTAAAGTGTGTTGGGAGTGCTCATTTGTATGCCACCTGACCAATGTGTTGAACATATGATATGGACCATAAAATTTTGGTGAAAGCTTATGATGGCCTTTAACTTTGAGAGAGGTATGCTTATAAGGTTTGAGACGAACGAACACATGGCCGCCTTATACAAATGAATACAGTGTTAGTTTCCATGTTGCTTCATGTTGTTTTGAGCGATTGCTAAATATTTCTTTAGTGTTAAAAAGGTGACATCATAATTATGGAGTAGACTATCAATTGCATTTACTTTGGAAGTACTTGGTAGATAAGAAACCATGAAGGGTGTTTATTGGCCATAGACTTCTTCATGTGGTGTCTTTTTTGTAGCCTCATGATAAGTGGTATTATACCACCATTCTGCCAAAGGTAAGAACTATTCCACTGATGCTGCCTTTTTGGATGGAAATTGTATCAAACATTTTTCAAAACACTCGTTGTCTGCTTTTGTATAGCTATTTGTTTGAGGATAATAAGATGTGCTCATTTGCAATTGGGTGCCCTATAGTTTAAATAGTTCTTTTCAAAATTTTCTGGTGAATGTGGGATCACAATCTGACACAATGGAGGTAGGCTTGCCATGTATTGTGTAAATATGGTCTAAAAAATCTGGGAGACAACCATTGCCTAAGTAAATGGGTGTTGGAGAGCGTAAAAATGAGCATATTTGGAATGTCGTTCAACTACCACCATGATGAACGATTTGTTACTTGATTTTGAAATACTACCAATACAATCCATGGAAATGTCACTCCAAATAGTGGTTGGGATTAGTAATGGTTGCAATTCGCCAAGAGTCTTTATTGTCTCACCCTTGGTCATTTGGGAAGTGACACATTTTGCTACAAAATTAAGGATCTCCTTTTTCATGGCTTCCCAAAATAATGAGCACCTAGTGCATGCATAATTAACATGTGAGAGAAGATGAATGCAATTATGTTAATATTATCTATTTTAAGGCATATTTACATACACAACAAAGAAGACCTTTATATCACAATGTATCATGTTTCCAAGTGTTACCCTAGGATCATTGGGATCCTCTTGGAGGTGCTTGATGAGATAAGATATAGCAATATTTTCTATCCATCCTTGTTGTGCTTCCTCTAACCATTCAGGTATCATAGAGGCAAAGGAAAAGAATGTCCTCTCTTCCTCACATTTCCTTTACAAAGCATATACCACAACATTGTATTTTCCTTTTTTGTAGATTTTATCATAATAATACCCAAGAATTTTGGTGACCCCTTTCAACTATTTTGGAGACACCATACCTTCGATTAAAATTGAAGATATACTAGTTCAAACAATTTAATCTTGTGAACAATTCCAATTGAGGGTAAAAAATTATAGTTTGGTTCTAGTGAGAACAACTTTTAACCAAATAAATATAGATTAAAAATTTACAAAGATTGGCCACCATTTTGCAAACATATCTCAACATATTTCAATAAAGAGAAAACTGGGTGCTTTACCATTATTACTAGCATTAACATATCTAGCTTACTTCATGAAAAACATTATCGACAATGTAAACTAGTAATTCAATAGCAAGGAAGAGATAAAATCACTTTTATTGGTTGGGAAATTTTTTCAAACACTCATGCAATTTTTACTAAAATTAAGCTTGATAGAAGATAAATAATTTCGAGTTATATCATACAATGTGGGAAAATTTTGAGGAGTAAACAAAATATTTCCTTTTGTTTTACCCAAGCATAATTCATTGAATAAATAATATCTAGTTTTGGGCTTGAATTGGATATCAAGTCCCCAAATTCAACAATGATATTAATAAGGGAAAGTTTTCTAGTGAATTCCTAGGAGGAATTGTTCATTATTCATACATCTTTAAAACCTAAAGATAGTGATAAATATTACCCCATGATTTTTGTAGAGTTAAATCACTTTGTAACACCCAATAGTACCAATAACTAGAAATTGATTCTAAGTCATGATTTTTGGGGTTTAACACGCCCAATAAAGACATTTTTAAACATGTAAAGACTATCAAACACAAACAAATTGCCTTAGAAAATTCAGTCACAAGCTATAAATAAAGCCTAGAATGAAAAGTTATAGTAGAATGCCACTTTTGAAAAAAATCATGGATACTTTCTACTTGACGCTTTCACCCATGAGGTCCAAGTATTGCAACTTGGATCTTATACCAATTTGTCACAACCCTTCCTTGTTACTAACCTTTTGCACTAAAAAGGAAATGGCTAGTTCAACATAGAGTTGCAACTTTTTCATTACCAGACTTCAGGTCCATTGGACTAAGCTTACAACCACCATTTATTATCTCATTCTATTTCGATCTTTAACCACTTTAGGGATTGCATCAAATAGCCATAAAAATTGATTTTATTTGGCTTGGCTTCATGCCTCAATCATTACAATGTACATGCAATTAGATAAGCTACATGCACTCAATAGATCAAGCATATGACCATTATATAAAAATTGGAAACAAATCATATTCCAGTATGGTACAACTTAGTTTTCCTTCAAACACAAATATTTGCTATTATAAATACACTACCGGTTTATCGACCCTACCCCAATATGTAAACTACGAATTATTCTAGGAATTAAACACATGCATTTACAACATTTTTTTACGCCCATCATATGTAGGGTATGCTTGCAAAATTCATAAGTATGCAAAAGTAAATAATATTTGATATAAAATACGGAGGGCAATTTATCTATGGCACTAGTTTGTCCATATCAATCCACTCACTCATGGCTAGAGGGATTTCCCAATAGATGTTTTATACAATTATAAAATATTGACTATTCATTAAAAGAAAAACATACAAATCAATTCCCTA
Source organism: Pseudotsuga menziesii (assembly GCA_001517045.1). Lineage (NCBI taxonomy): Eukaryota > Viridiplantae > Streptophyta > Pinopsida > Pinales > Pinaceae > Pseudotsuga > Pseudotsuga menziesii. Next base: position 164,858 of record LPNX010381507.1, read on the forward strand.
ACACCAATGGAAAACTCATGTAGGTTCCAATATACCATTAAATATGTGAAATAAAAGTGCTATTTGTATGGTTTCAACATACGATTGTAATACTTAAACAAGAGTTGTTCATTTGGATCCCAACACACTATATAATTTTCCCAACATAAATGATGTTTAGGAAATTCAATTCACTTACACATTTGTAAATAAAAAGGATTTCCTTATCCGATATTAATTTTCCTCTACAAATCATTTTATCATAAACCCTTCCAAATTCAGAGGTTACACACTCAAGTTTGTAATAAAAATGGAATACACTAGTCAAGCAATGTTTTTCCTATTTAAACATTTTAATCTATGACAAATTCAATGGAAAAAGAAAGCCACATAAGGGAAATGATTTTATTAGAACAATTCAATGGAAAGAAAGAGAGAGCTAAAACATTTTGCACATATATATGTCCAACGTAAGAGGATTATAAATATGGAAATATTCTCTCCTTTTCCAAAATGTATTAATTATGCATAATTATAAGAGAAATAAATCACTTATGGGAAATAATTTTCCCGCTCAGATAATTGTGCCCTCCACAATTATTGTCCAAATTAGGAAATGCCAAAGTTAAGCATCACTTTCCCATTTTTATGCATATAAGTTAAGTAAAAAAATTCCCAAACCCTAGGCAACGATTTTCCTTCCAAATTGTTCTAATCATATTGAAATACAATGGCAGAAAATAAAATTTAAAAGCTTCTAGCCAATTATTTTCACAAGCCCACTAATATACTAAAGCATATTTGTAAGGAGCAAAAACATATCATACTTGTGCAATGATTTTCTCATCCAAATATTGATATCTAGGGGAATTTTTAGAGGATTCTACGCCCCAACAAGAGAAAATAATGAAGAATCACTTCGATGAAATTACACCAATGATTTTATGAAGGAGTTCAAGATCTACACGCGCAACAATAAAAATGAAAATTCTAATTAAACCACATTATTCTGGGTTGAACCATTCAACATAATCGTTATGATAGAGGTAGTATAGCCTTGTGATTATTATAGATTTAAAAACACCCAGAACATAAAAATTCCTAGAACATAAGAAAAATCAAATTACAAAATACGACAAGTGTCCAAAATAAACCACAACTTCATTCACAGATTTCATTTTAGATTAAATATTTAAATGCAAGAATAGGAGTGAACATATTCCAGAACCCTTCCAAGGAGACATTCATACCATCAAACTATTTCAAATTTCAATATATAAAAACCAATTGTTACAAGACATAAATTATACATATCTAAACTATTTTTATGGAACCATCTATGAATGAGGAGCTCTCCTCCCTACCTTAGGTAACTGACCTCGGCTCCTTCAACCAATTACCACCCCTAAGCCGAGACTATGAACCCACCAAATTAGACATTCTCCTAAGGACGACCTTCCTTCATTCCATAACTCCCCTTTCCCTCATTAGAGTGTGTCTACTATAACATGCTTCCCTCTTCCCAATTTTCCAATGACCCATATCCTCATACCCTCCAAGATATTAAACATTGGCCTGCATGAAACATGGGCACTGTGTGCCACCTCCAAAATGACCACGTCATTAATTACATTATGTAATATGCTTAAACCCATAAATTCATAGAAAAGGTAGAAAACTACAAAAGAGAACATATAAAATAGATACATATGTTAACTTGCCTCTTCAAGGGGGAAACCTCCAAGAGTAAAACTCCAAATACATTGAAAAATATTGAGTAAACATTATATATCTTACTATATATATTGTTTCACTAGACAAAGTCCTAACTACTTGTGGTCCCACTATTAATGAGGATCCACATCTAAGTGAGCCAGATGGATATTGGTGGCCACCCACCTATTCCACTGACTCAAAACAATTGTCCATTTTGGCAGTTTCCTAGGTATTTTTCTACGGTTTTTTGAGTCCTAAAATTCCAAGGTCGTTTTGAGGTCATAAACGATGTTTTTTGGTGATTCAAGGGGCCAAATGGTTTCCAATGACATATATTTGGCCACACTCGAAATATGTAAAGCTTGGATATACCTTTCCAATGGGCTATCGAGCGCCAATTATAAGATCGTATGCAAAAGTTATGACATTCGGAAGTTGATTGTTCAACTAACTACCCTAGGGTTGCAAACTTTATGAAAGTTCATATTCTAGGGTTATGTTTTGTACGTTTAGGGTTCTTTCCCTCATTCTTATTATAAATAGGCCCTTTCAACCTCATTTTGTATTCATCTTGGTATGGATGAGTGTAACAGACATATCTCTTCTAAGAGATAACTACCACCATTCTAGCTGTTGTATTTATATATGTTCTATTTATGCCATTTAATATAATATTTGTTTACTGTATCTTTTTTTTCATTGCAATATGTCTATGTTTATTATTCTACATATGTTCTTTCAATTCGTTCACACATAAATCCAGATCAGTGGTATCAGAGCAATCTTCTCTTTGATTGTTTCTCGGTGCATGTCCCCAACGAGGTTAGGGTATAGAGAGTTGGGTCTCGAACTAGTTTCACTTGGGTAATATCACTCTTTCTACCCAAACGACCTCCCATGGCAGAATAAAAGAGAGACGAGGGAGCAGGAGATCCTATCAAGTCATTTCTCAGGGATCACTCGTACGAAAGAGGAATGAGATGATGGATAATTTCACCCAGATCCTTTGATGAATTCCAACAACGACATATGCACCTTCAACTAGAAGTCATTTCTAGGTTGCAACTCCCTTCAAGGTACAAGTTAACTTTGATATTCCTTTATTTGAATTCCAAATCAATGTTGATGCCCTAGATTAGTGGTTGAATGTTCTAGAAGGGTATTTCTCTATGCACAATTTTTTCGACAAGGAAAATATCACCTTTGCGCTCCTTAAGGCCATCCCCATGTCCAAAATTGGTGTGATACTTATTGTGAGAAAACCTCATCAGACGACTTTGGAATGTTCGAGGCCAATCCCACTTAGGCCTCTTTCATAGATGTCTTCAAGGAACATTATTCCCTTGTGGGAAACTATGACAACCTGTACACAAAATGGACCATTGTGCATTAAGAGAGGGACCAGATAGTGTCGAAGTACACTAACAACTTTCATACCTTGTATACAAATTTTGGTATAAAGGAATCTGAGCAAGGATTGGTACTAAAATATCATAGTGGCTTACATCGGTACATACGAACAAAGATGGAATTCCTAGACATCTCTTCATTGGGATTTTCCTATCAATATGCTATCAAAATCGAGGATAAATATCAAGAAAATAACAAGCGAGACTTTAGACCTACAAATACACCGCAGAAGCAAGGAAAGGGAAACATTGGCCTGCAGAACAAAGGACAAGGAAAGGACAACTAATCCTCGCCACAAGCAAATAATGGTAATGGAAAGACAAAGAAATAAATCGAGAAGTTGTGCAAGTCCCACAAAATCCCTTTGCACAACACTGATGAAAATCTCTCAAAGCAGTCATTGGTGGCCAAGATCAAAGCTTCAGAATCAAATCCTGATTCTGATTCAGAACCCAATGCCATAGATGCAAAATATGGGAAGAATATCATTGATATAGAACCTAGTGTCACTATTGTTACCACACAGATCCAACAAGAGGAACCTGAAGAGTCAGAGGTAGATGAACACCTCTTCCACTCGTAGATGCGGGTGAAGGGAATCCCACTCCATTTTTTTGTTGACAACGATATCCAAAAGAACCTAATCTTAATATAATTTATCTAGAGATCAGAGCTCTTGACAACACCACACCCTCAACCCTACAACATCGATTGGCTAAGCCAAGGATGAGGTATCTGCGTTACTCAGCGATGCCGCCTACCATATAGAATCAAGCCTTTAAAATATGAGGTACTGCGTGATGTGGCCCCACTTGAATTCTATGATGTTCTTTTAGGACAACCATATAAGTGTAAGCGTCATGCTATATGTGAATCATGACCTCGTAATGTTATTGTCACTTTGGGAAGACAACTCTATCAGATACCAGAGACAGTTGCACTTGCCACAGTCTCGGAGGGTAGGAATATAATATCCCACACTAGTAAGTTCTCCCTCTTCATAATTTCCTTTGAAGGAGAACATCATATCAAAAAGACCTCCACATCCTCTACATAGGGTTTCGTTACTCAAAAGAAACAAGAAGAACACAAATTCAGTGTTCCCTCATTCATTTGAATACCTCTATAGTGCAAGGACACACATTCAAGGTGCTTGTCCAGAAAGAAGTCATCCAGGACAATTTAGAAAAAGGATAACATGACAACCAGAATTGTTGAAAAATTCCAACACATCCATCATCAACAATTACAACCCTCTCGGGATTTCAAAGAAAGGAAACCTTTTCATTTCAACTAATGTCGCACCAAGAGATCAACTCAACATACATTTCGGGGTTTGATACAGGATTTGACGCATTGGATACCATTTATTCTAGGGGGGGATTGATCCAGATGGATATCAGTGTCCACCCACCTATTCCATTAGCTCAAAACAATTTTCCATTTCAGCACTTCCTAGTTATTTTTCTACGGTTTTTTGGGTCCTAAACCTCCAGGGCCGTTTTGAGCCCTAAACAACATTTTTGGTGATTCAAGGGGTCAAATGGTTTCCGATGACATGTATTTAACCCTATTTGAAATATGTAAATATTATATATACCTTTCCAATGGGTTATCGAACACCCAAACTTGAGATCGTATGCAAAATTTATGACCCCGAAAAGTTGGTTGTTCACCTAACCACCTTGAGCCGCAAACTTTATGATGGTTCATCTTCTAGGGTTATTCTTTGGAGTTTTAGGGTTCTATCCCTCATGCTTATTATAAATAGTCCCTTTTGGCCTCATTTTGTGTTCATATTGGCACAAATGAGCATAACAGCCACATCTCTTCTCAGCAGTAGCTACCACCATTCTAGCTGTTGTATTTACAGTCTATTTTATTTCCACCATTTAATAGAATATGTGTTTATTGTATCTTTTTTTCATTGCAATATGTATGTGTTTATGATTCTACATCCGTTCTTTCATTTCATTCACACATAAATATGGATCACTAAGGGCCTTTATTTAATAAAGAGGGCCCTTTTTCATTAATTAAATATTGACTATATATATAATGGACCTTATGGACTCATACATTGATAATGTAAGGGGGTTAGGTTAGGACCCTAACATTCCCTCCCCTTTCAAAAGAAAAATTTTCATCAATATTGGAGATTGGGAAACTATTGTGAAATGTTTGATGGTTCCCAAGTAGCATATTCTAGTGAGGTATCCTTCCATTGATAAAAAAAAACATGGATAATGTGTTGATGTAGTTGATTCTCTCAAGTGTCCAAAACTACTTTTGGTTGGAGCGAAATGGAGCCTTCTTCATCAAGTTCTAGTAATTTAGTTTGAACTCGACAATTCTGAGGCACTACCTTCTTCAAACATGACACATGAAATATTGGGTGGATCTTAGAGTGTGTTGGGAGTGCTAATTTGTAGGTCATGTGACCAATGCATTAAACATATAATATGGGCTATAAAACTAGGGTGAAAGCTTTTGATGTCCTTCAACTTTGAGATAGGTATGCTTATAAGGTTGGAGCCGAATGAACACATGGTCGCATTCTACAAATGAATTCTCTAAGTAGTGTTAGTTGTCATGTTTCTTCATGTGGTTTTGATCCATTGCTAAATTTTCCTTAAGTGTTCAAAAAGTGACATAATGATTATGAAGTAGACTATCAACTACATGTACTTTGGAAGTACCTGGTAGATAAAAAACCATGAAGGGTGGTTGTTGTCCATATAATGATTCATATGGTGTATTTTTTGTAGCCTCATGATAAGTGGTATTATACCACTATTCCCACTTATTGTTCCCTTTTGGATGAAAATCATATCAAACAGGTTTCAAAACACTTGTTGCCTACTTTTATCTAGCTATTTGTTTGAGGATGATAAGAGGTGCTCATTTGCAATTGGTTTCCATGTACTTTAAATAGTTCTTGCCAAAATTTGTTGGTGAATGTGGGATCACGATATAACACAATGGAGGTAGGCATGCCAAGGAGTTTGAAAATATGGTCTACAAAATGCAGGCAACAATTGCCTGGGTAAATGGGTGTTGGAGAGCATATTTGGAATGTTGGTCAACTACCACCATGATGAATGATTTGTTACTTGATTTCAAAATACTACCAATACAATCCATGGAAATGTCACTTCAAATAGTGGTTGAGATTAGTAATGGTTGCAATTCCCCAGGAGTCTTTACTGTCTCACCCTTGTACCTTTGGCATGTATCACATTTTGCTACAAAATTAAGGATATCCCTTTTCATGCCTTCCCAAAATAATGAGCACCTAGTGCATGCATAAGTAACATGTGAGAGGGGATGAATGCAAATCTGTTAAAAATATCTATTTTAAGGCATATTTACATACAAAAAAAGACGACCTTTATATCACAATGTATCTTTTTTCCAAGTGTAACCCCGGGGTTCATTGGGATCCACATGAAGGTGCTTGATGAGATAATATGTAGCAATATTTTTTATCCATCCTTGTTGTGCTTCCTATAACCATTCAGGTGCCGCAGAGGATCAGGAAAATAATGACCGCTCTTCCTCATGTTTCCTTGACAAAGCATCTGCCACACCATTGTATTTTCCTATTTTGTAGATTTTATCATAATAATACCCAAGAATTTTGGTGACCCCTTTCAACTATTTTTGGAATGATAATATTTGATCCCAAAATAATTTAGTCCATGTTGATCCGTCTTGATATGGAACTGTCTTCCTATGAGATACGATTTCCATGTGTCAATAGCATGAAGGATGGCCATCATTTATTTCTCATACGTTTAATTCCTTAATTTATTTTCACATAACTGCTTACTTGTGAATTCTAAGGGTCTTCCTTCTTACATTAAAACTACACCCAAGACTTTTCTAGAGGAATCACATTCCAATAAAAAAATCTTAGTAAAATTAGGCATAACTAAGACTGGTGTGATGCACATGGCTTGATTTAGAAATGATAATGTTTGGTTTTCCACTTTGTTCCATGCAAAGGCATTTTTCTTGAGCAGGGTTGTCAATGGGGATGCAATTTTACCATAGTTCTTTAAAAACATCCTATAGTGGTATATAAGGCCTAAAAACCCCTATAATCTCTTTAAGGTTTTAGGGTGGGGCCATTCTTACATTGCTACAATATTCTTGGGGTCCACTTTCACCCCATCTTGTCCAACAATGTGACCCAAATATTTGACTTTTGATACCCAAAAGCGCATTTGGATAATTTTATGAATAATTGATGGTCCTAAAGGAGTTGCAAGTTTTCATCAACATGTTGTACATGGGCATCCCAAGATTTAATGTAAATCAAAATGTCATCAAAGAAAACCAACACAAAATCATGAAGCTATTGACTCAAAGTTTTATTCATGGGGATTTGAAAAGTAGAGGGGGAATTACAAAATCTAAAGGTCATTACCAAGAACTCATAATGCCTTCATGTGTCCAGAAAGTTGTCTTTGGAATGATGGGCCTCTTTCATCTTGATTTGGTGGTATCTTGAATGAAGGTCAAGTTTGGTGAAAAATTTATCCCCATGGAACTCATCCAAAAGATCACCAATGGCTGGGGATGGGAAATTTATATTTAAAGGTAAACTTATTAATTCCATGAAAATTAGGACACAAGTCCGAATAAACTTATTTCTTTAAAACCATGACCACCGGGGATGAATATGGGCTAGTGCTAGGACATATGACGCCTACCTCTAGTAGCTACTGCATTATCTTTTCAATTTCATTATTTTGTGCAAATGGATGCCTATATTTCCATACATTTGGTGGTTTACTACCTGTAATCAAGGGAATACCATGATCATACTCTTCTCTAGATGGGGGTAATCCCCTTGGTGTCTCAAAGACTTGTTGATGTTTGTACAAAACCATCTGCAAGTCAATATGTATTTCAGGTGTGGTGTTATCTAGAGCCGAGATGGCATGTAAGTGAGAAATAATTCTAGAGTGACTTTTCTTTAATATTTTTTCCATCCGATGAGAAATTATGATTTTAGGGGAGCTTGCTTGGATCCCTTTGTGGGTGTGAGTATGAGAGTCCTGAGTAAATATCAAGTATAATTCCTTCAATTCCATGGTAACTGATCCAAATGTGCATAGCCATTCTTCCCCCAAAAATATATCATAACCACCCATATCTACGGCCAACATATGAGTCTTTAGATGATAATCACCGAATTGGATTTTTATATTTTAACAACACCCTCGACATTTCATCATCCCATGATTATATATGATAATTTGAAAGTTGGGCATTGGATGGACATAACAATGGAGTTCTTCATCCAATCATTAGTGAATAAAGTTGTGGGTGCTTCCACTATCAACCTAGACTACCACTTCACGATGCTTGATAAAACCCTGTAGTTTCAAGTTTTGTGGGGATGAAATACCAAATAAATAATGAAACTATGAGTGGTTCTTCTTGATAGAATTTAGTTTTTACTTATTATTGCTTAGGAGGAGTTTCTTCAATAGCCTTAAACTCAGGTGTATCTTCCATAATGATGTACTCAAAATTGGTAAAGTTGTCACATAAATGTGGAATAAATTTTTTTCTTTACATTTATGACCCGAAGCATACTTTTGATCATAATTATAGCAGAGACCACATCCTTTTCGGTATTCCATTTCTGATGGAGATAGATTTTTTACTTTCAAGGAGGAGAAGGAATTATGCTTGAGGAATTGACCTATGCCAGGGTGTGAGCAAGGAATGGAAGATGGTTTGTTTATTTGTGCATTGATCACTATCTCTGCTTCTATATCCCTCCACGATGCCTCTAACCGAGTAGCAATATGTTTCATTCCTACTTGTGCTTTAACTTCCTCCTTGAGGCCACTAATGAAACATTCTCTATGAAAGAATATGTTAATTTCTCTATATGGATTGCTAATTTCTCAAAGGATGAGATAAAGTTTGTGATTGATCTTGTTTCACATAACTTGGTAAGCCACCCTATATAGTGAGGATATTTTTGATAACACTCATGGATAGATTTAACAAATATAATACAAGCAATGTAGCACCCATAGGAATTTTTATGCCACTCCCACCATTTCCATCATTCTATATCCAAATATAGGAACCCCACCTTAAGTTTCATGATTTAATTTGTAATACCATGAAGGGTGAAGTAATGTTCTATTTTAGTAACCCATCATGATGGCTTAGAACCATCAAAATTGTTTAAGTATACTTTAGTAAAATGATTATAGGTGTTATTATCCATAGAGTGTGGTTTATCACTATGAGGACCAAAAGCAGGTTGATGTTGGATAAATAGTCTTGACTAAGAAGTTTCTTCATGGTGTGGCTCATTTTGTTGTGCATTCCCATGTTATTATGCATGTATAGCACTAACTATCAAATTTGTAAACTTCTCATCTAACTTCTTCTCCCAAAGGTCTAATTTTTTATCCAACTTATTTTCCCATGTATGATCTCAATTGTTGATGGTTTGTTGAATATGTTGAATCTATTCATTGAGATCTATGTATTGAGGTTCCAAGTTGTCCAACTTATTGGAAGTATAACATGTGGGCATATTGTTTGAGGTGTTCGTATGAGGTGGTTTATAAGTTTCCACCATGGATGAAATCTGTTAGGTCCTAAGGATGAGACATTCATAACTCTATAATTTATTCACTTTTGAGTAAACTTTTGTTATTCAGTATCCTAATATGTTTTCTTTGTAATTCCATAGGCTTCATTGAATTATGACGTGCCAAGCAAAAATATTTTCTCAAGACTTGTCAATTTTGGATTTCTTGAAAGGGACAACTTCTACGACATACCACACATCCAATTTTTTTGTTCCAAATATAAAATTATCACCACAAGTTGTATGGCATGTAATATTTCCAATACAACTTATGGCACTCAATTTGGGTATTTAAAACTTTAAATATAATAGTTTTAATCAGAACACCTACTCAAGGCTATTTTTTGGGCCATTCAAATTTCCAAACACGCACCGAGTGTATTTGCGAAATGGTAGAAAACCATAAGCTAAAACTTGGAGACAAGTTACTTCCCTATGTCCTTTTTGTAACTAGTGAGGTTTGGACCCTAAAGTGTCACAAAAAAAAGGGAGTGAAAATTCCAAAATGGATCATTTGGAAGAGCCAAATCCTAGGTGAAATATCCTTAACTTTAAATGAGTATATCTCCAAAAGTATAGTGACCTAGAACCCAAAACTTAGAAAAAAATTACCTTCTTATGTATTTGATGTACCTTACAAGTTTCAAATATTGAAATGACACAAAAAATGGAGAAAATTTTTGAAGATGACTTGTTTGAAAGAGTGTAACCCTATAAAACGCTTCCCTTTTGGCCCAAGAAAGAGCTTTGATACCACTTGTAATATGCTTAAACCCAAAAATTTGTAGAAAATATAGAAAAATACAAAAGATAATAGATAAAATAAATATCTATTTTCACTTTCTTTAGGGAAACCTCCAAGAGAAAAAATCCAAATACATTCACAATTGACTAAAGATTACATATCTTACTTCTCTCTTTGTATTGTTTGTAAAGCCAAAATTCTAACTACTTGTGGTTGCACTATTAATGAGGGTACACCACCTAGGGGCATTTATTTAATGAAGAGGGTCCTTTTGCATTAAGTAACTATCCACTAACTATATAATGGGACTTATGGACTTATACATTGATAATGTAAGGGGATTAGGGTATGACCCTAACACATTAGTGTTCAAAAAATTATGGCATAAGACAATAAGCCAAGGTTGTAAACTTAGGATTAATTAATATATTCAATTTAACATAATCAAGGGTTCCACTAAGGTTTACGAAACATTAACAAACTTAAATTAATAGGGTCCACCATGCAGATTAAATGGGTCAGATCTCCTAGAGTTTTCTCATGCCCCCCCCCCATTATTCAACTCTAGTGGATTCATAGTCCCCCGATCTCTCAACATCCTCTTGGTCACAACCACAATTATCAATATACTAAATTATTGCAATTAAATTACCATCATTAGGCCTTTGGTTATAATGTCACCTTGAATTATATTACAAGCTGAGAAACAGAAGTGTTACATAGTTTTTATATTGGGCACTAGCTCCAATGGTGGACTAGTGTGAAAAATATGGGAAATTTTTCCAAATTTTGTATAGTTATTAGTCAAAAATTTTGGTTTTGTTAAGTGACGAATAATTTCTAGAATGGGTAAAGGGAAAGAAGTAATTTCAAAATAATCCCCTATTTCCAAAATTGAAATTTCACATAATTATAAAATTTGGAAAATTCAGGATACTTTGATGTGGGCCTCACTAGTGCTACATAAAAAAATGTGTGACATGGCGGAGCCACATGGACGAGGGGTGTGACATGGACTAGCCACACCAGGAAATATGCATAGGTGGCAAGGTCGAGGTGTCTTGTTTGCACCCAATTTGATACATTTAGATCATGGTTTGTCCCGAATGGATAAGACTAGCTTGAGAAGTTTCCATCGTTAAATATACACCATTCACGCAATGGAATGTGCATGTACCTTATCCCTCATGGCATTGGTGTGAGCGTTGGATATTTCTTCATGCATGTTCTAAGGGAAAATCCTTACCATTTGTGATAAAGGAATATATCAAGAAATAATTGGAGGTACATGTGTATTGATGGCTTAGATTGCATCACACATGCGTGTGAATGACTGAGATCAAATTGTGCATGTTGCAACTTTCAATATTGATTATTTGTGCATGAATATTTAACCGTACCTTAGCTCGGGGTACTTGAGCATAGATGGCTTGTATTCATAGAGCATGTTTAGGTATCGTGAATGTGATTGTTTACACATGAGAATATGATCATACCTTAATTAGAGGTACATTTACATGAATGGATAAAATTTGATCATGCATATTTGATTGTTTGATCTTGACCATTTGTGCAGCATTAAGTGGCATACCTTATCTCAAGGGGTAACTGTGTGAATGGGTGAGATTCAATCTAGTTCCATGGGGGGAGGGGGGAAATCTAGACCATTCACACAGAGGTAAAAAGTGTTGCAACAAAACGGGTAAATATTATGACATGAAGGATATAGAAGATGCCACATAGGGTGCAATTGCATTTCACTTGCCACATGTCATGCAATATTAAAACATTTCCACATTAGCAGAAAATTATAAAAGTATTAAAGTATGGAACCAAAATTTGTTTTGTCGATATTAGAGGCATATCACCTCATAATTTGATGGGACTTGCAAAATTTTAATACAATTAATGAATCTTGTAGGAATTCCAGTGAGGGGTATGAGCATGTTTTGCTCTAGTTTTCCCATAATGAAAGAAGGTAAAATTTGAAAATTGGTTCCCAGAGATTAAATAGGGGCCCTATTGGGGCCAAAATTGTGATGGTGTAGTCATGGTATATACATACATGTAAATATGGAATATTATGGACAAATCAAAAAAGGGGTGGATTTGAGGTGCAAAACAAGGCCAAAATCAACTATTCAATGGCATTTTTTGAGGATTTTGGAAATCTTGGAGGAAGGAAATGTGACACAAGAAATCAAAATTGTTTTTTTTATTTATGATTTAGACATTTTACCTACTCATAAACATGAAATGTTTTTCTTAGAGGAAGTTCCTCCATAAATGCTTAGTTTGGAAGATAACAATTTGTGGCCCAATATATTGTTTGAAAAAGATGCAAAAGTTAAAATTAGTCAATTCCATAAAATTATGGAAACTGACCAGAGCATCAAATCAAAGATTTAAACATTGTTCAATAATATTTGTATTGAGTATTATTATCACCCAATATATTTGTTTTTCTCCCTATATTTCCATGTGCACGTGTTTGAAGTTGTTCTTTGAAGCTAAATGGACTTGTAGGAAAAGTGTAGAATTGGGAAAAATTGTCGATTTTGAAAGGCTGCAACATTTTCCCCAAGAATCACAAATGGGAACACTTATAGTCATTTTAAATATTATCCATAATGGAACAAGTTTTCATTATCATATTCTAAAAAGGTGATTCACATGTTTTTAAAAATTGAGTAGAAAAGTGCCTATAGCCTTGATTTGACAAAAAAATGCCAATATTGGTAGTTCTCAGATTGCATAAAAATTTATTTTGTAGTTTTCTGAGGATTTAATAAATCTAACAAGTGTGTTTATATGAACACTTTTGCAGATACAATGTCATATAACACACACTTAAGGTTCAACATCCAATATAATGTAATTTGGAAATAATTGGTCTTGGTTGGGCCAAGAAAATCATCATCATGGGTGATGCACATGATCCTTATGCAGATGAAACAAATTCTACATGAGAAAATATACCTATTGAGAACGTAGATACATAATCTAATGGCTGAATATATCAAGTGACACCCCCAGAAATTGTGGAAACCATAAGAAGCCGAAGAGTGGAACCATGAAGTTGTAGAGCAAATAATGAGAGGTTGATTAGAGATTAGGAAGAACATAATCAGCTAAATGCACCCATGATCCAAATATTAATAGACACTCAAAGGAATATTCACAATGGGAAACACTCAGGAAATGAGGAAATTAGTGGGAGTAGCTCAATTAGGCAGTCTCATAAGAGGTCCATAACTCAAGAAGGGTTTCTAAAGATATGAGTCATATGACATATATTCAATATTTCTATTTGAATGAGTCATATGCCTCAAAAAAATACATTGAAGTTTCAATCTCTTCATCTAATAGGAAAAAAGAGGAAGAGGCCTTTCAAGAATAACTCACACAGGGAATTTTGGAAGGCCAAACCTCCCACTTTTGATGGTGAATTAAAATCCGGTCAAGAATCCAAGGCTTGGATTCTTGGGATGATGAACTATTTCCAAGTACAATATTACCCTGTGAACATGAAGGAAGGGATGGACATATTTAATTTTAATGGAAGAACATCTATTTGATGGGATCACCTTAGGTAAGATAAAAAATATCAATGAAAATAAGATTATGTGGAAGCAATTCAAGAAGTACTTCAAGCAAAATTACCTCTCCTATAGGTACTATAATGATTAAATAAAACAGTTCCATGAGTTGAAATTTGGACAAATGAACATGGAAGAGTATGCCAATAAATTCTTGGAGCTTCTATGGTATGTTAAGCACATTAAGATGATAACTCAAAATTCAATGATTTCTAAGTGGACTACCTCAATCATACAAGGACATAATTGAGTTTGATGAACCTCAAACTCTATATGGAACCATAAGGACAAGTATTTATTATTATAAAAAATAAATAAAGACATAATTTTATAAGTTATGGAAGAATGAGAAATATGATAAGTTTGACCAAAGAAAGAGCAGGTTCAAGCCTCCTCATTTTAGAAATAAACAAAGACATCCACCACAGGGAGTGACTAAGCCAAATAGGATGATGGGAGACAAGATAAAATAATGACTTCAATGTTGTGGATGTGGAGAGGACCATTTGATTATAAAATTTTCACATTAGATTGAGAATACAAAGCATGTTAAGAACATCCAAGAGGCTATAATTGTGGGATAGGTTGAAAGTCTTATAAAAATACGATCATGGTGCAATAAAATAAAATATATGCATAAATAATAAACAAAATAAAAAATACAAGAGAGACACCTATACACATGGTTGACCCGATATGGGATACATCCATGGAGAAACAATCAGTCCTTTATTTTATTCCATCTATAAAAAAGAAGGGAGACAACCCATAACACATCAGCCACAAACTCCTCTTCACTCTCTGACAGTTTTTTTGACACACACTACTACACAACTGTAATACAATGCCCTCTTTAAAAAAGGGTTTCCTTCAAGGGAAAAAACATAAACATAATCTTTACCATCATATATGTAACCTATTAATGAGCATTCCATATTGACTACAAAATCACTACAATAAAACATGCCATTCGTGCCAAATTTTGCATCAAAATTTAGTGTATTTGTTTCCATGAGTTGAACTCAGTGGTTGGTGTTAAATCTAACACCATGCTACATTTTTGAATTGATTCCTTTTTTGTGCCAAGAATAGCACCAATTTTGGCTCCCTATTTAACGTCAAGAATAATGCCAAAAGAGGAATTTGCACCGATTTTGATGCCTATATCAGTGCCTATATTAACAACGAGAATTGCGTCGAGATTAGATCCCAAATTAACATTGATTTTAGTTTCCAATTTTCCTCCTAATATTGCTTCTTATTTTGCGTCTAATTTGGCTTCAAGTGTTTCTTCTATTTGAACTTCTTGGTTAGTGTCAAGTGTTGCTTCTATGTTAGTGCTCAGTGTTGTTTCCTTTCATTGTTATATTTCCCTTCCTTTTAAACGTCGGGTTTTGCTTCTATAATTACTTCCTTTTTTGCTTAGAGTATTTCTTTCATTATTGCTTCCTTTTTTGCTTCCATTACTACTTCCACAATTGCTTGTTTTTTTATTCCTAAGTGAAATCGAGTTTTGCTCCTTAATTGGCACTGAAATTTGATTATAGAATTGTGTCCTTTTTAGCTGCACAATTTTCTTTCTTTTAGTGCCAAGGTTTGATTTCTATTTAGCGTCTAGGTTTGCTTCTTTTTAAGTTCTAAGGTTTGCTTCCTTTTAGTGCCAAGGTTTAATTCCTATTTAGTTCCTAATTTTATTCCCTTTTAGCTACATGGGTTGCTTCCATTTAGTGTTGGGGTTTGCTTCCTAATTAGTACCCTGTCTTGCTTCTTGCTAAACAACCAATTTAGCTTCCTATTTAGAGCCAGAAATAACACCAAGTATGGCTTCCATTTTAATCTCAATTTTTGCTTCCATTTTATAAACTCATGTTGCTTCCTTGATATCTTCCACTTTATTAATTTAATGTTTTTATTTCAATTAATTTAGTTAAATATATCATAGCTCTTAAATAACACATATGATTATAAAGAAACTGATATTATATTTCAAATATTGTATAGCATAACAGTGATAAGGAAATTTTAGGGAAATGGACAACATCCATACAAACTAGCAAAAAAAATATACTTATTAAATATACATTAAAAAAAAATCTACAACTTATGTATATATAAATTAATAAGATAATTCTTATAACATAATCATCATCTATAATTAAAACAAATCATTTAAATATACCAATATTAGATAAATATCATGTCAAAGAACATATATCTAAAAAACTAGATATCACATTTCATATCTATATCATAACATTTATGAACATCTAAAAAATTGGATATCACATTTCAAATTTATGTCATAACATTTATGAAGAAATTTAATTGAAATGGACAACATCCATCCAAAGTACCAAAATCATCATACATAATAAATATTCATCCAAAAAATGTTGTGCACTTCCAATATATATAAATTAACAAGATATTATTGATAAGATCATCATCATCTATAACTAAAACAAGCGAAAGTCAAATATGCCAATAGATGAAGAACATGTCAAAATGATATAATTCAATATGATACAAGTATATATATATATAATGCAAACTCATGTAGGTATCATAATGATATCTGCATAATAATCTATGATAAAATCAATATGATCAACGCCACTGGATACCACTAGCAACGGCCTCATCATCACGATCGTCATAATCATGATCATGCTCATCCTCATCCTCTTGGGTATCATTTTCATCTATGTACTCAACTCCCATATTTGATCCAAACTCAACATAAGCTGGATCATGATCAACATCAATCAAATCTTTCGGTAGAACTGTGTTTTGCAAAAAAAACTTTCAAAATTAAAAAGTTAGCATTTATTTTGTACAATAATTTATATTTATGTTATATTGCTAATATTACAACATATGAAACTGAACCATAATCATATTACATCATATGAAAGTGGACATACTATAATCAAATATGAGATACGTTATAGCTAAGATGTCATTCCAATTGTGTAAAACATGCAACAATTTTAATAAATGTTAGTGCATATATATATATATATTATTGTATAACTATGAACTAGAAAGTATATTACATAACCATAAGTCTCAAGCCTCTCGTGTCAATATATAAAAGTATTTTGTTTTTCAACATTGACTTTACAATATATACAAGTCTACAATCAGATAGAATTATATGCATGCCATAATTCAAATGACTATATGCGATAATTCACTTTTGTCTTCAAGTATAAAACACAAATTCTAGACTACTTTATATAGTTATACTAGTTCATTAAACATTGAAATACTTCACTTTTGTCTTCAAGTATAAAACACAAATTCTAGACTACTTTATCTAGTTATACTAGTTCATTAAACATTGAAATACTTCACTTTTGTCTTCAAGTATAAAACACAAATTCTAGACTACTTTATCTAGTTATACTAGTTCATTAAACATTGAAATACTTGGGGTTATTTTGAGGCATTGTGACTATATAAGTTTTAACAATTCTCATTTTCCACAAATAATGTTTTTGCTTTTAACAGCTTTTATGCTCTTTGTATGTTATTTATATTTTAACTTAGTTAACCCTAGAACATGGACAAATTGAGTTCACTTTCCTTCATGGAGGTAGTTATGATGGCTAAGAATATGATCCAGTGTACACTTTTCCCTTGGGGAGGATCTTGGTGGCTTCTTCGAGAAACACCCTAACCTAAGTTACTATTTTGGGAATTGTTTTGGTTTGCCTCAAAGGTTAACTCATTCATTTATTTGTGTGCTCATAATATTAAGGTACCAAATACTTCTTATTTCATTGTTCAATTTACCAGAAACGGACGTATTATACCATCTCTGGAAGTAGGGTTTTGCTAAGTGGCGTTCAATGTCACTTTTGCACAGGGGGTAGATTCTTAATCGAAATATCCTAGGAGAGAATGGGAAATGAAACCATGCCCAAAATGTATAAATAGATACGTAGGATTGGACATAAACCAATTATTCTTCTTGGTTCAGGTTTCGTTCCCACAAAGCAAATTCACAAGTTGTCTCTAAATGACCCCAGGTGGCTACTTGAAACTGGGCATAGAACAAAACTGTAACTTAGATCATGAAATCATTGATTCTGATGGATTTAGGATGTTGGTTTTCACTGAAATGAACCCCTCTATCATGTTTCAATTTCCTTGAAATGGTCATCTTATACCATCTCCAGAGGCAGGGTTTTGCTCAATGAGGGCCAATGTCAAATTTGCACAAGGGGGTAGATTTTGAATTGAAATATCCTAGGTGAACATGGGTAGAGAGAACACATCCATAATGTCCAAACAAATTTGTGGCAGCTGATAGAACCCATTTATGCCGTCCAGTTCATATTTCATGCCCTTGGGACAAATTCACTAGTTGTCTCTGAATGACCCAAGGTGGTTGCTTTCAGCTAACCATAGAAAAAAAACTATAACATGTATCATGAAATAGTGTATTACAATGGATTTATGGTTCCTATTTTCACCTAGGTTAACCCCTCTATATTGTTTCAATTTCCATAAAATGGTCATATTATACCATCTCCAGAACTAGGGTTTTGCTTAGTGAGGACCAAAGTCAATTTTGTAGAAAGGGTTCAATTTTGAATCGAAATATCCAAGGTGAATGTTGGAAGAGAGAGCATGTAAAAAATGGACAAACAAATCTGTAGGAGATGAAGGAACTCATTGATGCTACCCAGTTTGGATTTTATGCCATCGAAGAAAATTTATAAGTTGTCCTTGAATTGCCTCAGGGGGCTACTTGCAACTGGCCATAGAATAAACTATAATTCAAATCATGAAAAGATTTATTTTGATGGATTAAGGAAGCCATTTTTTCACCTAGGGGAACCCCTCTACCATGTTTCAATTGCTTGAAAATGGTCATATTATACCATCTATGGAAGTAGGGTTTTGCTCAGGGAGAGACCATGGGAAGAAAGAACACATCCAAAATAATCAAACACATATGTGGGAGCTGACGAAACCTATTGATGCTACCCGATTTGGATTTCGTGCTTCTAGAGCAAATTTACAAGTTCTCCTTGAATGGCCCCAAGTGGCTACTTGCAGTTAGCCATAGAACACAAACCATGACTCGGATCATGAAATCATCAATTCTAATGGATTTAGGATACCGAGTTTCACCTAGGGGAACCCTCTACAATGTTTCAATTTCCCTAAAATGGTTGCATTATACCCTCTTTGGAAGTAGGGTTTTGCTCAGTGAGGGATAATGTCAATAATGCATTAGGGGTTCAATTTTGAATCAAAATATCCCAGGTGACTGTGGCTAGAAATACCACATCCATAATGGATAGCACATTTGTGGTATATGATAAAACCTAATTATGCTTCTTGGTTTGGATTTTGTGACCTCAAAGCAAAGTCATAAGTTGTCCATGAATGACCCTAGGTGGCTACTTGCAACCGGGCATAGAAAAAAAACCATAACTCAGATCATGAAACCATTGATTCCAATGGATTCAATATGCTAGGTTTCACCCAAAGGGTCCCCTATACCTTGTTTCAATTTCCCAGAAATAGTTGTAATATACCATCTCTAGAACTAGGGTTTTGCTCAGTGAAGACCAATGTCAATTTTGCACAAGGGGGTGAATTTTGAATTGAAATCTCCTAGGTGACCATGGGAAGCCAGAACATGTACAAGATGTCTAAACACATATTTGGTATTAAAAAATAACCCAATTATGCTTCCCAGTTTGGATTTCATGCCCTTGGAGAAAATTCCTAAGTTGTCTCTAAATGGCCCCAACAGGCTACTTGCAACTAGCCATAGAATAAGAATCGTAAATTGGATAGTGAAACCATAAATTCATATGGATTTAGGATGCTTGGTTTCACCTAGGGGAAACCCTTTACCATGTTTCAATTCCCTAGAAACAATCATACTATACCATCTCTAAAAGTAGGGTTTTGCTCAGTGAGGGCCAATGACAATTTTGCAAAAGGGGGTATATTCTGAATTGAAATATCCTGGGTGACCATGGGAAATGAGAACACATCCATAATGGGAAAACACATATGTGGGATTTTACGAAACCCATTTATACTTCCCAGTTCGGATTTCGTGCCCCTGGAACAAATTCACAAGTTGTCCCTAAATGGCCCTAGGTGGCTACTTGCACCTGGACATAGAACAAAAAACGTAACTCAAATCTTGAAAACATCGATTTTTATGGATTAAATATGCTCTATTTCACCAAGGGGAACCCCTATACCATGTTTCAATTCCTTGGAAATATTCATATTATACATATCCGGAAGTATGGTTCTACTCATTGAGGGCCAATGCCAATTTTTCACAAGGGGGTCAATTTTGAATCAAAATCTCCTGCGCGATTGTGGGTAGTTAGGCCATGTACACAATGGCCAAAAAAATATGTGGGAGATGACAAAACCTAGTTATGATACCCAATTTGGATTCCATGCCCCTAGAGCAAATTGATGAATTGTCTTTGAACGACAATAGGTGGTTGCCTGCAACCGACCATAGAACAAAAAATGTAACTAAAATCGTGAAACCATTGATTTTTTTGGATTCAAGATGTTAGCTTTCACCCAGAGGAATGCCTCTACCATATTTCAAATGCCTAAAAATGGTCATATTATACCATTCCAGGACTAGGTTTTTCTCAATGAAAGCCAATGCCAATTTAGCACCAGGGGGTCAATTTTGAATTGAAATATCCCGATAGACTGTGAGAATTGAGACCACATACACAATGGCCAAAAAAATTTGTGGTAGCTAATATAACTCATTATGCTTCCCAGTTTGGATTTCATGTTCAAAAAGGGGAAACAAGGATGAAACAGGGAAATGAGGAAATATTGGAAACAAAACCTCCCTAAATTTTGGAAATGAGGAAACATGATATACATACATACATATATATATATATATATATATATATATATATGACTAAGGACAAAAC
>LPNX010381538.1:0-34701 GCA_001517045.1 Pseudotsuga menziesii
CAGGAACATCGATGACTACTATGTCCATGGTTACACCTATGTCAGGGTATGCTGCTAGTTTGACTGGAAAATTTAGAATTATACCCACGACATCGATCTCTCTAGAATCCATGGCGCATACGTTTTGGTAAGGCCTTGAGATAGTTAAGCCCATTTGTTCCATGACTTTTCTAGTCATGATGTTTGATGACGCACCTGAATCAAGCATGCAATTGTGCAACAATTTGTTCTTTGCGATCAAAGAAATGTAGAAGGCAGGATGATCTTCTTTATTAGGATCCCTACTATGTAAGATAATGGGAACATCTTCATTGAAGTTACTCAGCTTCTTGGAAAAAATTTCTTTAGGTTTATCCTTCTCATTTTCTTTTGAGTTGACCAGTTTCTCTTTAGGCTTCTCAAGAGTTGTTTCAACTATATTTTCCTTAGGTTCTGCTAAGGTTTTCATAAATATATCTCTTTGACTTGGAATTTTGAGGATCTCAATTACAGGGACAGAAATCTTAGCACTTGACAACCAATTACCCAAATCAATGTTTAGATCTAGAGGGGGAGGAGTTTTTACCTTTGGCATATGCTGACTTGACTTGGTAGGGATCATGTTTTTCTTCTTCTAATAAACCACCCCTTTGTACCTTTCCATAATCTGTTCAGGTGAAGGCTTTTCCCCAAAAATCTTAGTAGCATTATCCTTTTCCTGACTGTAGTCCTTAGCTTGCTTCCATTTTTCTTTTGAAATATGATGAACTTGCCCTACATTGTTTATATAGTCATGACCTCTAGAATGTCCTACAAAGTTATTCATTTCAATTTGTTCTTGTTCCATAATGTAGCAGAATTTTGGACAAGTAGATTCTTCATGAAGTTCATCACAAGGCCGACAATAGGGAGGAACCTCATCACTCACCATGTTGTTTGTTTCAAGTTGATTTGGAGGTCTCTGCTCATAAGGAGGATACTTCTTTTTCCATTCCTGTTTTGTCTAGGCTGGAAATTTTTATGATTTTAAGAAACCTGTGCTTTTTCCATGTTTATCCTATTTTGCATAGCATTCATCTGGGAAGTACAATTTATCATCATTTGTTTCATCATGTCAGCTACTTCTTTCATTGATTCCTTGCCTTCATCTTTTCCTTCAGGCTCTACTGTTTTTCCTCTGGCATCCTGAGTTTTGGAAGATGAAGTGGTGCCTCTAACAAATACTGGAATGTTAGACTTTCCTGCAGATTGCATGTTTCTGTCAATCTTCTCAGTTATTTCCATGGCTTTCTTCAGGTTGTCCGGTTCTTTGTCTCTAAGTTAGTACCTCATTTCTCCCTCGAATGCTTCTGTGTAATATATGAGAATTGAGGTATCTGATGGTTTAATATCAGCCGGGCATCTGCCCACCATATCTCTGAACTTTTTATTGAATTCTTCTATGGTTTCGTTTTCCTTCTTTTTAGTGTTTGTTAAGGCAGCCAAAAGGTGCCTTTTCTCCTTTTTATCCCCCCATCTTTTATTGAAAGCAATTTCAAATTCCTAGAAGGTCTTGATACCATCGTCATCCAGGGAGGTGAACCATTCAAAGGCATCAGCTTCAAGAGATAAGGCAAACAACCTCATCTTTATATCTTCATAGTTGACGTTGTGACACCATTTATTGTAGCACTGCGAAAAAGCCAACAAATGAGACTTAGCAGTTATAGCATCGTTTCCATAAAAAGATGGAACCTTCTCAATGGCTTTATCTGGGATGTTACGAGGCTGCCCAATTACGGCAAAATAATCCAGAGGTTTAAATAAAGTACCCATGGTACTGTGTGAATTATTTGATTGAGAAGTATCAACAAATAAAAGGTGAATATCTAAGATTGACTCAGATGAAAGATCTTCAAGGATCTTACGAGAAGCTAGCTTGCTTTTCCTCCTATGGTAAACCTTTTTAGGCTCGGGAATGAACTGAAGCAAGCCTTTAGAGTTTCTTCTTGTAGAACACCTTGGTAAAATTAAAGGTAGTGGAGTCGCCAGATGACTTGAGTAAGTTGATTAAACTACAACATTCATCGAACAAAGCGAAAACAAGAATGAAAACTCAAAAAGTCGTATTCCGGGAATAGAAAGATTTATCCCCGGCAACGGCACCAAAATGTTGCCGCCTAATTCGCACCTCGGGTAACGTGGCAGAAATCTTCAAGCCACTAGGTGCGACCTTGGGGGCAAGCTCGAGCCAAGTGCTATCACCTGATACTCAACTCCTCCGTCTACGCTAACTCTTAGCGAAGCCAAGAGGGGTGGACCCTAATGAAAAGTAAAATCTACGGTTTTTACTCTACGAGAGAAATAATTAATTCTAGGAGTTTTAATATGGAACGGATGGAATTAAAAAACTACCAATTACTGCCAACAAGATTAACCTTAGCAACACTTTAACTCAAATTAGATACACAAAATTCAATGACACATTGCGAGATTAACTTATGCAAAAAAGAACAAAATAGACCAGTGTCGGAGTGCTTGCAAATGTGGGTTGCTAGTGTAGTCTCAGTGAAAGTATCGCAGTGTCTCGTTTGGTAAATTTTAAATTATTAAATGAATTGATTAAGGAATGGGTAAATTGTAGGTTTGGCCCAACAAGTCAAGTCCCTTCGAACTGAGTACTAAAGCGGTAATAACAAGTGTCCAACAGGGCGAGGATAGACCTGCTTAGAGTAGCCCCCTGACTCTGTAGTGATTACCCTTTGCAACCTCCCGAGTTCTCGAGAAAATTACTTGTGTGGATTTTCCTATTAGATCTAATAACTCGTATCCCTTTCTGATACAGCCAACTGATCAGACAAGCTGCAGCGGTGTAGAGCATACGGGGAAGGAGTCTTGGTTTATTTTAAAGTTTTAGAACAAGTTTTCTGATTTAGAGAAAAGATAAAACCCAGGACTCTCTTTCCAGATTCAGTACTCGGGCAAGCCCTTATCCACGAACCTATACTCAGGAAAGCGAGGGGGTTTATTTTAACTTAGCAGTGCATAACAAAATTGTTTTTGTTTTTTAATTACTACACTGCTCAAATCTTTTCTCTTATGGTACTTCGGTATAGCGCAGTGGGTAAGTATTCGGGTTACTTTTGCAAAACTCAAACAAAGCATGAAATGATAAAGAAAGACAACTACGCTACCGACATATAAGAAAACAAAAAAAGGACACCGACACAAATCCCCCAAGGGGGATGGGAACCAGGCTCTACCGAGCCTACTCAAACTTATTTTTATTAATCGATTACAATGCTTCAGCAGAGAATGCTCTTTGGTCCTTGTTATCTGGGATCCAAAGGCTTACAACATGCAAAGGAAATAGGCCCAGCTAAGGGGAAAGCCTCCTGGGAGCTCCAGATGTTCAAAAAAGCTATTTTCGAACAAAGTTTCCTTTTCTTTTTTGATGGGCCTGCTAAAAACCAGCAAGCATATGTCAGTGAAAGATGCCCAAAAACACTTTGGAAGTGTCTTTGGACAACATGCAAAAAATTACAAAAAAAATCTAAGTAACAACTGATTACAAAAAAAAAGAAACAACTAAGTGAGGCAAGCTAGAAAGCTTGCCTTTTTAGGATCTTTGTTTGCCTCTTGAGGAATGGCAAGCAAATCTCAAAAACAAAAATGCTAGATCAAACTTTAAAATGCACAAAAAACTCTTTCAACAAGCTTTTTTAATTTTCAAAATTTTTAAACTTGCGGAAAAAGAGAAAAGTAACTAGATCTAGAATTTTAAATGTACCTTTGAAGCAGACTAAAAATAGAAACTTTTAGACATGAGATCTACCTTAGATATGACTTTAGATGCTAGATCTAACATGGAAACGTTTGATATCGAAAGAGAACTTTAAGAAATTTGTAGATTAGAAGTTAAAGAACCCAGAGTAGAGCAAGAAATTAAGGATAGAAAACGCCTCCTTGGTGAGATCAGAGGGACAAAGCTTATTTTCCAATTTTACTGAAGGAAAGATAGAGCACATCCGCTCATCAATACTCCATCTTTAGCTTCCTGCAAAAGATTATCAACACTAGCAATGGGGATTAAAAAATACCTGTGTAAACCAAAAGAGACTACAACAACAATGTAGATCCAAGCATGAAATCATACATATATCAAATAGTCTTCTTCGACTTGCAATAAAAGAGTAACCTAACAAGAATTACCTTTTATCTTTACAAAAATACCATTTCCTTCTGAAAGCAAGTTAATCCCAAACATATGCAAGCATGAAAACAAATACAGGTTACCTCACTAATGTAGAGTAAACTCTATCCAAACATCCATAGATCCCACACAGAAATTGCCTCCAAAGCCTTTTTATTCACAATACTCAAGAAAACTATTACAATCTTACAAGAAGAGGTTCCACCTTTTGATGCTGAACAAAGGAGAAGAGACCAGTTTTTATAGAAAATGCCAAACCAAGGGAAGGATCAAAAACGAGAGATGGAATCCACGTGAACAAGGAACAACTCGCAGTCTTTGATGGCGTTCACGAAATTAAGGGAAGCAATCTGAGTTGTTTGGTAAGATTGCCGTGAAGGAGGTGCCACCTCTCTCCAATACTTGCCACCACTCCACAAGCTCATAAATCAGAACGTTGAGCCCATCTGCGAGCTGCCACATCTCACGTGAACCCCACCAACTTCAACCAATGTGCGATAAAGGAGATAAATCCAAGTTTAAATGCCTCCGTGGATAACAAAGGGGGTCCACGCTTGATTAGCGCAACCCACATCACCATATTCATGAGCCATGAAGCTCACGTCACCACTCCATTTGCGCTATAACCAAATAAGAACAAAGTATGGTGGAATATAAAATAAACAATGGTTCTAACGTGATGTGAATGGGGATCCACATCTCATGTGCCAGCAGATGCCTTCCACACAATGTTAGCGTGAGCCCCTCCATACATTGACATCACCCTTCAATATAATCTTTCACCACTTTACTTTATAACCAAACTTTGATTTTATATGAGAGGAGGTATGAATCGCTAGTCACATAGGACCCTTGCCATGTCACTCAAATCAATTTTTTTAATGATTTTGACATTTTTTAGAATTTGACTTTAGTGCCAATTTGTCCAGATTTAGCATTAAAATGCTATTTGTATGCACTTTTAGCCCAGATAATGCCTCACGGGGTGCTCCAGCTGCCCGACTGACGTCGAAAGTGGTCCCTTGGGTAAAGTGGGCACTCCAAGTGTGAAAACGAGTGTCCCCACGTCAGAAACGGACTCCGTATCTGACTTTTATTACAATCTGAAGTTTTTTAATTAAAACATTAAAAAATGGCTTAAAAAAACGGAAGGAAAAAAAAAAAATTTGCGGAAATTGACGAAACTCTAGGGGGACCTAGTACATGTTCATGTGACTCAATTCGAATGCCTAGCATGGTGAAAAACACCGACACAAAGGCTTTAATAACCCCCCTAGGCCGAAACACCAAGATGACTACCCCAGCTTTGGAGGTGTGAGTGAAAAACTCAAAAATTATTAGTCGTTGGTTCAACAACCAATAATAACCAAGGGAAAAAACACTCTGGGCTAGTCAGCTTAATGCTTAAGTCTGGGAAGCCGAGCCTTTTATAAAAAATTAAATTCTAGGACATTTTTTACAATTTCCCCAAGGGGGTATGAACATGTGTTACAGAAAATAAAATGACCGTGAAGGCCTGAAAGGACTTCTGAACTCTGAATATGAACAAGTATCTTGTTCATCACTGGCGGCTCACAGAAAGTCCAACTAGGTGCAGCCTAGTCGGTAACAGAATCTACAATCCATAGCCTTATGACCAAAGTTAGAACAAAAATAACAATAACCATTGAAGCCACTTTCATACCTGGGTCTTGGAGTTGTTTCCTTTATGAAGTTGCTTTGATGAATAGACCTAACTCCTTGTTTCATCTTTGAACTTCCAAAATCCTTGCTGTCATGTGCAGGTGCATGGGGAGCATCTTTGGACATTGATGGACCTGCTTCTGGAATCTTCAAAGACCAAGTGTCATTTTCAAATTTTTCTTTGTTCTTCTTGTAACCAAGACCAGTTTTGTCGAGTGGAGATCTTTGGCAATCTAAGATCTTATCTAGGACAATTGAACTATCTTGGAACTTGACCAAGGCTTCGTTCTTCTTACCTTTCTTCTTGAGACCAACTACCTCCATTTCCAACTTCTGGACTGTCTCCTCCTTTTCTTCCAGCTGACTCTTCAGGATTTATTCTGTCCTCTTGGCTTCCTCTAGCTAAGTCTTCAGATCATGATTGACCTCTCTAGTTTCTTCAAGCTCTTGAGCAGGCTTTTCTGATTCTTCCTTTTGACTGATCAATTCAGTCTTTAATTGTTCAACTTTAGCATCCTTGTCTTTCATTTGATCCCGCAACTCTTTGTCCTTGTCTTTGAGCTTTACAAGCAATACTTTCATTGACATGGTCTTCTGCTGATATTCATTCAAGGAGTCCAAGATTTTCTTTCTGAATTTCGTGAAATCACTCTGGTTTAAATTTACTGTGTTTAAGAACCAATTGGCTCTGAGATCAATATTTAGCAATGTGAGATGTATCTCATGTGCAGTCTTTGATAGCCCTTCATCATATTCTGCAAGAACCTTCTCAATTTCATCACAAGAGTCCATACCTTTACTAGAGTCCTCTTCTTGTTTGTCTTCTTCTTGATTGAGCTCTTCTGGGGGCTTGTCTTCTGATTCCTGATCTGTCTTTCCGGGTTTCGATCTTGCCTTCTGATACTCACTCTCCAACTTGAACCATAGGTCTTTTGCCGAAGTGTACTCTCCTACACTTTCCTTCACTGAGCTGGGAAGTCCATCTAAGAGGAACTTCAAGGCTGTAGTGTTGTCCTTCTTTGCTTCCTTCTGTGCAGTTGATTTTCCTTTCTTGTTTGATGGAGCAAGTGGATTGATAACAATTTCCCAAATACCAAACTTCTTCAGATAAGCCTTCATTTTGCTCCTCCAACTGAAGTAATCTGTAATATCAAGTATAGGCACGCCATTGCTTGATGACTCTTGCTTTTTCTCCATTGTCTCTAAGGATCTCCTTCAAGCTTGCTAGGCTTGTGACAAAGGCCGGCTCTAATACCAATTGTTAGACACTGAGAGGGGGGGTGAATCAGTGTAAAGCCAATTTTAAAACTTTTCATAGCTTGTCACAATTAACTACCAATTCATCATTCCACTAGTCTACCAATTTCACAATCATTTCATAAACATCTTTCACTTCATCATTCACATAGCATAAGCATTTGAACCATCAAGAACCATAACACAAAAGAACACAACACCATATAATTTTGTAATCTTTTTGTATTAGTTTTGGTCTGGCTACAACCGTTAGGTAAAATCAGCACCTACTGATACAAAGAGCACCTACTCTGCATCCAGGACCCTGCCTAGTTTTCTTAGACCCTGCTAAGAAGGGTTTGAGGTATCCTAACCTCAAAAGCAAGACAAGCTTGCTTTTACAATTAAAGCTCACTGTCACATCAACATCATCTGTCTCTTCAATCTGTTCTGCTGCTGGTCAATACTGTTGATCATCTGCTCATCATCAACGCTGCTCATTGTCTCAATCTCTGCTCCTCACCTCTACTCTTAACGTTGCTCATGATTTGCTTATCATCTGCTCATCATCATTTGTTAGGTCTGCTCATGGTTTTGTTTATCAACCTCTGCTGCTCATCCTCTTCTCTGATCATCATTCTTCACTGCTGGTCATCCTCTTCTCGTTGCTACAACTCTAGGTGATACTTTTGAAGATTGTCACCATCATCATTGTCAAGGAAAGGTCTGGAACATCAAGGTCTTGACAAGTGCATGCCAAACCTTTGGATAACAAGCTTGTGACTGTATATCAACTTTCAGTGCATGCCAAACATCATATCATCATCCTTGCTTGTCCATTCAATAGATCTGGGCTGTGTACTGAACATATCACTATTCATGTCAAGTTAAACATATCTCTGAGCATATGTGTAAGCATCATCAAATGTAACTAGCACTTTGTATTACTGAATGTTGAGCATATCTT
Source organism: Pseudotsuga menziesii (assembly GCA_001517045.1). Taxonomy (NCBI): domain Eukaryota; kingdom Viridiplantae; phylum Streptophyta; class Pinopsida; order Pinales; family Pinaceae; genus Pseudotsuga; species Pseudotsuga menziesii. The sequence goes on from LPNX010381538.1 coordinate 8,058, forward strand.
AGGAGTCAAAACATATCATACCATATCATTGTATATTCATCACTGTGTAGTGTAAACATTGTCTAGCAACTGTGTCATCATTACTGTGTAGTATACCTTCTAACTAAGCATGCACAACATCACAATGTTTATACTGTTTGAATTACTGACTTGGCTTACTTTGCATCCCTGAGATAGGAGACTGTCAACTTTTCAAGATTAGGACTGTCACCACTTGACTGTCATAGCATCAAGAGGGTTCACACTGTCATAATGACACTTGGACAACCTTCCTTCAAGCATTATGGACTGTCATGTCTTGGGTTGTTCCACAACTCAGCATTCTACAAGCCTTCAACTATCATCACTTTACAACAATGTCTAGCGATTTCATCTTCTTGCCTGGTCTTGGACTAATCAAGCTTTGTCATTAAACTAGGACTGTCATTATACTCAACAAGTTAGGGCTGTCATCTTTTGTGATGCAACAACCTTGCATCAACTCTAACTGTGCATGTTTAATGTCACACACTCAGACTATGTATTATCTTGAATTGAGTGTGGAATGCTGCAAATTGTGTCACCTTCAGACTGTATATATATATATATACTTGCAAGAACCCAGAGATAAGTCACAACTTGGACTGTAAGCTTGCAAACTTCAAACTTGGATAAGCATGCAGACTTGGACTTCGTGTCGATATTGTGGAAGACCTTCAATAAATTCCATAGAATTGGACTGTGTATACTGTGTATGAGGTTTAGGAAGAGCCCTAACCACAAGTCAAATCCAAACTTCAATCTGCTGTTTACATCACTCATACACTACATGTTCATCATCAGACATGCATCATCAAAGCATCTTATCTGTAAGACTTGTTCTATATCCTCTTACTGTTGCTGCCTTAAGCACAGTATGCTCATGCCCAAAATGCTGATATACATCATAGTATATAACATCACTCTTGCACAACATTCATAGTATATAAGTATGCATCATCATGTCTTCATTTGTCTTTTAACACTCCACTGTTTCATATACTGCATAGTATATCATTTCACTTCACTGTTTCATAACCATCATATACCATTACTGGGCATACATACAACACTGTGTAACTACTATATCATTGTATCATCATTTTCATCAAGGATATTATCATAAGGCATACAACATCATTAATGAGAATGTTTCAAGTGTATAAAGTGGCATTCATCATCATCAATAATAGGTCTGCATTATAGATCACACTTCACTGTACATATACATATGCCTTGATTTTACTTTTTATAGGGACCACCCCCCTTGGCTTCGCTAGGAGTTGGCCTAGACGGAGTCGTCAAGATCAAGTGATAGCACTTGACTCTTACTTACCTCCAAGGTTGCACCTAGTGGCTTGAATATTTCTATCACGTGACTCGAGGGGGGAATTAGGCAACAACACACATAGCTGAACAAATTCAAGAAAATGGAAGACTTCAGGGACCAGGTGCTAAATTTATTTCGGAATATTTCTATCACGTGACTCGAGGGGTGAATTAGGCAACAACACACATAGCTGAACAAATTCAAGAAAATGGAAGACTTCAGGGACCAGGTGCTAAATTTATTTCGGAATCTCAAAATCTAGACTTGAACTTTGGGGAAAGGAATTTCCCAAGAGTAGCTCCTATTAATTGTCAGGTTGAGGTTTTAGTCAAATTGAGAGGGGACACTTCACCCCCTTGATCGACAAAGGGAAAAAATTTGAATGACGACACATCAAAGAAATCATATTGGTATGACGGAGTCTGAGAGGCCAAGCTTGTGGTCGGGGCTTTTTTCCTTGGCATTTTGAGACTTTGGGGATAAGAGGTGCAGGGTAGTTTTAGGTAAAAGAACAAGGGAAGAAACACGACACGGGAGAAACTATTCAATTTCTATTTGACTTCAATGGATATGGATATACTTTGACAGAAAAAGATCGGGATACCAAGAATTCTTCTTGCGTTCGCCACAAGTACCTTGCTCGAATTCTCTGAACCGCTTCTGATCATTTGCGGCTCGAATTTTAGGATTTGCATAGTTGGGGAACTGCTTTTTCTCAGGTGCTTCTCTTAGCACGTAAATTCAAATGCAGATTGCATATAGATTCCTAAGGAGTCTTTTCTCGAGCATTAGTTGAATAATGCCATTTAATTCTCCTCTGAATGGATATTAATGTTATTTCCATGGCGTCGTCAACTTTCTGGGTTGGCAGAACGAGAAGATTCGGCTAATCATTATAATTTAGATTTCAGTGGGCCCCTTTCCCTCCTGCCACGGCTTTTGAATTTGCCCTGAAAATAAAAGAACGAAAAGCTTCGGGGATGCATTTCCGGTAGAATCTCATTTTTACGGTAAATCTGTGGTTTTCAAAGGAATCAAGTATCTTCTTTGGGAGACGAAAGAGCTCCATCTGCACAAATGGCCCAAATTATTTGTTAAAGAGGCCTAGTTTAATCATAGTCATCAACACATGATACATCATCTCATGATTTTATCTCTTTGAATGCCATGAATGGCCCAGATTGTCCGTAGGGAGATACTCCATTTAATCTTAGTCGTAGGTGCATGAGCATTTTGTTATGTCCTTTGCTAGTTTTGCTGTTGCAGTGGTGAAGATCGCTAATGAGAACATGCATACCCCAATCCTAGTCGTTAGCGCATGGGTTCCCTCGTTAGCACATGGGTTCCCTCATTATACTTTGCATGGCCCCTTTAGTTGCGTACAACCCAGATCACTTCTAGGAATTAACGTGATCTTATTGTAGCGATTAGCAGGAAGTCCCCTTTTTCTACTCAGTGCAAGTTCCCCCGCCGCAGATGGTCTAGATCACTTTTGGGAAGTAGCATGATCTAATCTAAGCCTGGTAGGGGAGTCCTCTTTTTATACCCAATACAAGTCCCCTTCCCGCAGATGGTTCAGATCATTTTGGGAAGTAGCATGATCTAATTTGAGCCAATGGTGGGGAAGTCCTCTTTTTATTCCTAAAGCACGTTCTTACACCGCGAATGACCCAGATTGTTCCTAGGAAGTAGCATGATTTAATCTGAGCAATTCGCAGGGATGTTCCCCCTTTATACTTGAAGCATGTTCCTCCACCATGAACAACCTAGATTACTCCTAAGAAGTAGCATGATCTGATCACAGCTATTGGCGAGGAAACCTCCTTGTTATACTCGAAGCATGTTCCCATGCCATGGACGATAGAGATTGCTTCTATGAAATTGCTAGGTCGAATCTAAACCATTGGCGGGGAAATGTTTTTCTTATACTTATTGCTACCTTCGCCCTACGAATGCCCAAATCCTTCAAGGCAACCTGCACGATTCAATCGTGGCCATTGGTGCACAATTTCCCCTCCTACTTAGGTTAATTGATCTTATTCTTTGAAGACTCAAAAGGGGAGCAACACAAGTGGAAAACTAGCACTCTTTGTAGGATCAAACAAGTGTATGGACATCTTTGAATAAGGTAGGCCAATGATAACCATCCCTCATGGTTTCTGCAGCAGTAGCCCTAGGATCACAATGCCCACCGCATAACCCATAATGCATTGCCTTTGTAATCACGAGGATTCCTCTGAAGTGACACATCTAAGGATTATTCCATCAAGGTTTCTCCAACCGAGACAATCTTGAGTCAACACATACTACATAGCCTTCAAGCTCAAGGATCTCCTTTCATGGTCAACCAAGGAATCAGGGAATCAAAGCATGATAAATTCTTAAGGTAGAAAATGATATTCCTATACCACTCATGCTCATCATTAATAAGGAACACCCTCATGGCACAATTGTCCATTTTGCTTCCTTCTTTTATAACCATTTCATTTACTTCAATTAACAGCTTTGCCAAGCCTTGACCTTTAATGATCTTAATTGGTTTTATATCAAGATCGTATTCTTGTATTTTTTATATCCACTTTAGTCTAAGACCCAGAACATCATGTTGAGAAAAAACATCTTTAACGATTGGGTAAGGAACATAAGATACTATTTTGAAGTACCTGATGTATGTCCTAAAACGCTTCAAAGATTTCAACAGAGCGTATGCCTACTTCTCAGTCGTCTTATAGCTCAACTTCCCTTAAGCTTTTGCTCATAAAAGCAATTGGTTGTTTGTGGGCATCCTTATTCTTTTGCAACAAGACACTTGCAATAGTCTCTTCGGAGGCAAAGGAAAATTTAACCAAATACTTGTTGTAACCAGGACTAACCAAGATAGGGGTTGTTGTGATGGCCACTTTAATTTTCTTGAAAGCACACTGCTTGTGGAATTCCATATATATTTAATGTCTTTCTTTAGGAGGGCGTTCATTGGTTTAACTAATTCCGCGAAGTTAGGGATAAATCTTCTAATAAAGCATATCTTCCCAAAAAACGATATGAGGGTTTTAAGAATATGAGGAGGAGGAATTTCTTCAATAGGCTAAACTCTTTCAGGGTCTACATGAATTCCATCCTTGGACACTGTATGACCCAAAAATATTCCTTCATCAATAACGAACACTCACTTCTTCAGGTTTAAAGAGATCCCAAACTTATGACACCTATCAAATACCTTCCTTGGATGTTTGATGTTATCACTCCTCTCTTTTGAAAACAACGTCAAATTGTCTTGATAGATTGCAATAATCTTTCCAATTAGATCACTGAATGCCTTTCCATGGCTCTCTGAAATGTTGCCCCAACATTTAGAAGCCCAACGAGCGTCTTGACGTTCTAATAAGTGCCACAAGCAGTTGTGAAAGTCTTCTTATTTCGATCTTCTTTCTTAATCAGCACTTGATTATAACCCAAAAACCCATCTAACTAGATAACATGCCAGCAATCGTAACACTTTGCAATACATTCTCCATATTCAAAAGAGGATAATTGTCTTTTAGTGAGCCTTGATTCAAATTTCTGAAATCAAAGCAAATTCTAATCTCCCCATTCTTCTTCCACACAATCATTGGGTTTGAGACCTAGGTGGTGTGTCGGACTGGTCTTATGGTTTCAATGGCAAGCATCTTCTCTAACTCTTTCTTAACTAAAGGAGCAAGTTTTGGGTTAACATTGTGAAGCTTCTACCTATAAGGCTTAGCCCCTTCGTTTAGAGGGATAGTGTGTTGAATAACACTTTCATCATAACTTTTTAGTGTTGATTTTTCTTAGCAGATAGATATTATTAACTTATCTATTGCATAAATATAAACTGCATGCATATAAAGGATCACTAAAAGAAACACATTCACACTAGACACAATTTTACTTTGGGAAAACCCTCTCGCGGGAAAAACCCAACAAACTTCTCTAGATAAGATTCTTCAACAAGAAAAAATGTCTAACGTAGTGCCCAGCACTAGTTACAAAATAATAATACAAGAAAGATACAGAATAACCTCTAAGCCATTCTGAGAACGAAGTATACAGAGAAAAAGATAAAACCCAAAAAGATGTCTTCACAACGCTTCTTAAACCCTTCACTATGCTTACTTGGATCTACACACTTCTTCTCTTGCTTTAGCGAATTGGTATAGTGCAAATTAGCCAACTTCACTTCTATTTATACTAGAAAAGGTCACCTTTCTTACTGGGTCAACTTGACCCTTTTGACTAGGTCGACTTGTTCTAGTGCTATTTATTATTCTTTCTTGTGGAGAATGTCTTTCAATGCTACTCAAAACATCAAAACTCCCTCTTAGCGAGGAAGGTAGTCTTATGGTCATGATCTTCAGCACTGGCTTACTGCTTGTTGATTATTGGAATCTTCTATGGTCTAGAGAAGTTCCCTGTAAGCTTGCCATCATCTGTGATGTTCTCCAATGCCTGACCACTTCCAAAGTGGCTTCTTTCTTCCTTATTGTCCCACTATACCCCACTAGCCAAATATATGGTTATCTGACCTCTCCAAGAGGTTTGACAACTCCCCAACAATCTTAACTATAACTCACTTGAGTATCTGATAGCAGGGATGATTTTAAGGAACCATAGTTATTTAAAAGTGTATAAATGTTGGCGAATATTACAAATTCTTAAAACGCCAACTATAAAATGATTGGCGACATTTTTCAAAAAATATTTTAATTTCCAAGGATTTTAAATCATTTATATAATAATTTGGCGAATTTTTGGGTGAAAAAATTTTACCCCATCAAAATTGGGCAAAACAGGGCTTCAAAAACTATAAAATGGCGAATCTTTTTTGGGAGAAAAACATGGAAAAATAGCCCACTAGGCTAAAATTCGCCCCTAAAATTATCCCTGTCTGATAGTCTCGGAGACCTTAACCATTATCTGATAGTTATCTGAGGTCTATTGATAGTCTCGGAAACCTTGACTATTCCTTGATAGTCATCTAAAGTATTGACTATAGCTCTGCTCAAGTGGGTGCATTCTACATGAGATATAGCATCCCCTGGTTGTCTAAGTCATGTACCATGACTAACCAGTATCTGAGTCAGGTATTTGTGCATGACTAATCTGAGCTATGTACTACCTCATGGCTTATCTAAGCCATGTACCACTACAAGGCTTATCTGAGCCATGTACCATTTCTGTAATGTCCTCCTCCGATTAGGGCTTGAGGCCCAAAACCGCTAACCTATGTGATTCCTGTGGGTTCGAGCGGTTACTGATAGTTAGGGAATCATCTAAGGACTGATGCCATCCATAGAAAATCTAGGGCATCATCATTAGGTCAAGAAGGGCCATCGAGGCCAAAGGCCACCTTCGTGCATGCCATCCAAGCATTATTTAATGATGCATGCACTCATTTAAGTCTCCAGGCGCATGCATGCAAGTCAACTGCAAATTAGAAGATAAAGTGACCTAATTAGGTCAAAGATTAGGGTTTTCACAGTTGAAAGTTATAAAAGGAGGATAAAGCGAAAGGAGACTTCACTTTTTTGATGATTATTATTTTGGGAGCTCTTGAATAGCAGCACAGTGTGCAGCACAACAGTTGGGGTTGGAGACGGGGTCTTCAACTAGCGGGGTTTCGACAGTGAAATATCTGCCCTAGTCTCATTCAGGGTAAGCCATACAGGTTCACCATTTGCTCTTACATTCATTCATAGTTATCCAGTATACGGTGTAGATTGTTGCAAAGACACGTGTGCAGCCGTAAAGGGGGTTTTCAGCCAGAAAGCCCTAATCAGTTGTTGGGTCTTCAAATCTCAGTTTCACTCCGAAACTTAGGCACCATTCTCATCATCGGCATCTTACTCCGGTACCCAGTGATTATAAAATCCAACCATGCTCATCCGGAGCAGGTATCAACTATTTCGGGATCAGGGGAGCATGAGCAGCTATCCCTCTGGAACAATTCGCTAGCCTGCCTAGAGACCTTCGAAACTCCGCATGTACCAGGTATTCTCTCCGGCACGGGAAGGTTATCAGTCCTGCAAATCAGCAACCCCATCGGACACCTCCTTCACTGAAAACGTCACCCTTATCTGACCAGAGTTCCTGCTGCTGGGGTTTCACCTGAATCAGAATATATTAGTCCATCTTCGATTCAGTTCTTTATGCTTGCATCCTCTTTCAGGAGCAGTCCAACCAGCTTATCAGTGGTAAGTGTTCATTCTATCTCACAAACCCTAACCCTAATTTTTGCTATAAAATAGGGATTTTTGCATGGCAGTTTGCATGCCTGGTTGTATCAGTATATTTGCATAGAAATAGAAAATATCAGGATTCGAGATATTACAGTGGTATCAGAGCTATCTTCTTGGCCAGCAGTGGGCTCAAGAAATGAGACATAGATGAATCCAGAGGGAGACCCTTTTGTAACCTATAGGAGGAGAAAGAGTAGATACACAGGGGACTTTGAGGATATCCAACTAGAAGATACCAATTCAGACATGGAACAAACAGGTATACACTCGGATAAAGGAAAAGGAACAAGAGAAGAGGAGGATAGGATGGAGTTTCGCAACTTAGTATCTGCATTGCAAGACTTAGCAAAAGAGCAAAACGATGTGCTCAATGCAATCAACAGATTATCGGCGAAACCAGAAATAGGTACCAACAGTACACCTCCTTCACCGGTAGATCGGGGATCTACAAGCAGCACTGGAAAGGTTGTGTACACTAATATGCAGAATACTCAGCACATATATAGCAGACCTTCCAACAGGCCTACCATGCCTCACTTCTTGGCAGATACAGTAGGTGGTCCTGTCATGCAGGTAGAACCTAGCGAGCCTTTTGGGGCTTATTTGCAGGAGTATAGAGACTTAGGGGATGAGTTTCATGCTGCCATGTCTTTTTCAGATTTCTGCAACATGAAGAGTAGGAACAGGCCCACGAATTTCAACAAGGGTTTCAATCACAACTATGAGTTGCAGAAGACCTTGGGCAGGTTGACCATCCCAAACTTTGATGGGACTCGCGGAGGATCAGCGAGGATATGGGTTCAAAAGTTGGATACCTATTTCCAACTCAATCCCATGACAGAGACAGATGCTATTAAATTAGCTAAACTCCACTTGGACGGAGAAGCTCACGAGTGGTGGTACCACGGATTGGTGACATTGGGTCACAACACTATACACTCCTACGGTGAGTTCACTCAGAAGCTCATAGAGAGGTTTGACAAGAAGGATCCAGAGATACATTTCAGGGAGTTGGCTCAACTCAAACAGACTGGTAGTGCAGAAGCCTTCATCTCAGAATTTCAGAGGATAGCAGTCATGGTAACAGATGTATCAGAGAGCAGGTTGACTATGTTATTCACTGAGGCCCTCACAGATCCACTACGGGGATGGGTGAAAGCCTACAAACCCCTCACTCTGCAAGATGCCATTAGCAGAGCTAGAGATCTTCAGGATTCAGTCCCCAAAAACAAGTTCCCGCTGAAAACCAATTTTCCTGTTAGGGACAAGGACAAGAAACCTTTCCAGCAGGATGTTCCCAAGAAAACATGGTTAAACCAGGACACTAGGAAAGATTTGAGAAGGAAGAAACTATGCTTCACTTGACAGGAACCATGGGCACCAGGACACAAGTGTGCAGGAAAGGCGAAGGCTCACTACATTGAGGTATATTCGGACAGTGATGAGGATGACTATGAGCAGGAAGCCACAAAAGAACTACGGGCAGCTGAGGAAGAATCACACCAGGGTGATACACCAGAGGCAGTCATTGCTACATTATCTGGAGTACCAAGATTCCATACTCTCAGGGTCAGGGGAGTAGTACAGGGTCACAGAGTAGGAGTATTGATTGATGGGGGAGCAACCCACAATTTCATTGACTCCGCTTGGGTAGCCAAGACAGGTATTCAGACCGAGAAGTCGAAACATTCACTGTAGCAGTAGCCGGGAACTCCAGCATGGAGTGCAACTACTGGATTCCAAAATTGAATGTCACCTTAGGTAACTATCAGATGAAAGATTCCTTCTACGTAGTGGATGTATCGGATACTCATGTAATATTGGGTGTTCAGTGGCTTTATTCTATAGGGAAATACACTACAGACTACAGGGCAATGGAAATGGAATTCCAGGGGCCAGGCGGCAAACGGGTAGTTTTGAGGGGCATGAACACTTATCCCCTAAAACCAGTCTCATCACAGAGAATGGAGGCAATACTCTGACAGGATGATATAAAATGGGCTGCAGAATGTTTTGTCACCTTTAGGAAGCCCCCAGAGACCAACCCACAATACCCAAGTGACATTCAAACATTGCTACAGAAACATGAAAAGGTTTTTCGGGACCTTCCATCAGGTAGACCGCCAGACCGAGGCTTTGAACACATCATTGAGCTAGAGGAGGGGACATAAGCAGTCATCACCACTCCTTACAGGCATCCCAAAAGATACAACGATGAGATTGAGAAAACAATCAAAGAACTACTGGAGCTTGGATATATTCGGCCCAGTTCTAGCCCCTTCGCATCCTTAGTAGTATTGGTCAAGAAGAAGGATGGTACACTACAAATGTGCATCGATTATCGAGCACTCAACAAAAAGACCATTAAGAACAGGTATCCCATCCCTAGAATTGACGAACTCATGGATGAGCTTCGGGGAGCTAAATACTTCTCCAAGATTGATCTTCGCTCAAGATACCATCAGATCAGGGTAAGGGACCAAGACATCTCCAAAACCACTTTTCACTGTCACTATGGTCACTATGAGTTTTTGGTCATGCCTTTTGGACTTACCAATGCTCCAGCCACTTTTTAGTCATGCATGAACCACACCTTCAGAGCACAGCTACGTAAGTTTTTGCTAGTATTCTTTGATGACATCCTGATTTATAGCAAAACATGGGAAGAGCATCTGAAACACCTGGACGAAGTACTGAGCATTTTAGAAGAACATTTGCTTTATGCGAAAATGTCCAAGTGTGAGTTTGGCATGAAGGAAATGATGTACTTAGGACACATGATCAATGCAGAAGGAGTATAGGTTGGAGAAAATTCGAGCTATCAGAGATTGGCCCGCGCCAAAAATAGTTACAGAATTGAGAGGTTTCTTGGGTCTGTGCACTTATTACCAACGGTATGTTAAGGGATTCTCCCAATTTGCAGCACCCCTCGCAGATCTCACAAAGAAGGGAGTGTTCACTTGGACAGACTTAGCACAGAAAACTTTCGAGGAGATGAAGGTTATTATGAATTCCTGTCCAATTTTAGCATTACCACACTTCTCACAACCCTTCGTAGTAGAATGTGATGCCTCAGAGGAAGGGTTAGGAGCAGTGTTGATGCAAAACCATCACCCTATTGCATTTGAGAGCCGTAAACTGAAGAACTACGAGCGCCACTACTCCATATATGACAAAGAGATGCTAGCCATCTTACATGCTCTCACAAAATTCAGACAGTACCTGGTGGGCAGTAAGTTCAAAATCAAAACCGATCATAACAGCCTCAAGTATTTCCTGGAGCAGAAGGAACTGAATGAGCGACAGCAGAAATGGGTCAGCAAAGTACAAGCCTATGATTTCGAGATCGAGTATGTAGAAGGTAAGAATAATGTAGTAGCTGATGCATTATCCAGGCGTCCCGCCTCATTATCTCTCAGTAGTATATCCACAGATTGGAAGGCACTTCTCTTAGTAGAATACTCCAAAAATAAATTCGCTTGCGAATTATTGGATGGACAAATTCAGGATGACAGGTACAGGATTGTTGATGACATCATCTATTACAAGAACAGGATATACCTCGTCCCAGAATCCGCATTGAGGAAGAAGATCATTCAGGCAGCACATGATTCTCCTTTATTAGGGTATCAAGGTTTCTTGAAGACCTACAGGCAGATTCGATAAAGGTTCTCATCGAAGGGCCTCAAGGGGGATATTATGCAGCATGTACGAGAATGCAGCATCTGTCAGCAGAACAAGATTAAGAACATCCATCCAGCAGGGTTACTTCAGCCACTACCGATTCCAGAACAGAAGTGGGAAAGCATCTCCATGGACTTTATTACAGGATTTCCCAAGGTCCAAGGGCGAGATTGTTTATATGTAGTAGTTGACAGACTGACCAAGTTTGCACAGTTCTTTTCGATATCATCAGACTACTCGGCAGCTCAAGTAGCTGAGTTATTCTTCAGAGAGGTCTTCAGGTTACACGGGTTACCTAAGGCCATTGTCAGTGATCAGGATAGCAGATTCACAGGTGCCTTCTGGCAGGAACTATTCAGATTAGTGGGGACCGAATTGGCTACCAGTACGAGTTATCATCCCCAGAGCGATGGACAAACTGAAATAGTCAACAAGTGGATCGAAGGATATTTAAGGAACTATGTAGCAGGGCAGCAACGGACCTGGATCAAATGGCTACACATAGGGGAGTATTGCTACAATACTACCTATCATATGTCTATTAGGATGACTCCTTTTAAGGCATTATATGGTTACGAGGCCTTGGACTATGCAGATTTGGCATTTGGAGATAGGAGGGCTCCTAAGGCTAAGGATTGGATACAGGACAGTCAAGACATTCTGAAAATCTTGAAGGAAAACTTACAAACAACCCAGAATCAACAGAAGTTGTATGCCGACAAACACAGGGTTGAGCGGAGCTTTGAGGTAGGGGATTTGGTATACTTAAGGCTCCAACCTTATAGGCAGTCTTCGCTTAAGAAGAAAGGAGTAGAAAAGTTAAAACCTCGCTTCTATGGACCCTACAGAATAATCAGGAAGGTGGGAGAGGTGGCATATGAACTAGAACTTCCACAGGAAAGTAAAATTCATAATGTGTTCCATGTGTCTAACCTAAAGAAGACCCTTGGGCAACACATTGCTCCATCTACAGAGTTACCTCCTTTAGATGATGAGGGACTGCTGATACTGATTCCCGAACGGATCATACAGACTAGAGAAAGGAAACTCAGGAACGGGGTAATCAGAGAGTACTTGGTTCAGTGGAAAGAACTACCACCAGAGGATGCCACCTGGGAAGGTGAACAAGTATTGCAGCATCCCAGTTTGCAGTTGCTTTAGGACAAGCAATCTCAAGTGGGGAGGACTGTAATGTCCTCTTCCAATTAGGACTTGAGGCCCAAAACCGCTAACCTATGTGATTCCTGTGGGTTTGAGTGGTTACTAACAGTTAAGGAATCATCTAAGGACTGATGCCATCCATAGAAAATCTAGAGCATCATCATTAGGTCAAGAAGGGCCACCGGGGCCAAAGGCCACCTTCGTGCATGCCATCCAAGCATTATTTAATGATGCATGCACTCATTTAAGTCTCCAGGCGCATGCATGCAAGTCAACTGCAAATTAGAAGATAAAGTGACCTAATTAGGTCAAAGATTAGGGTTTTTGCAGTTGAAAGTTATAAAAGGAGGATAAAGCGAAAGGAGACTTCACTTTTTTTATGATTATTATTTTGGAAGCTCTTGAATAGCAGCACAGCATGCAGCACAACAGTTGGGGTTGGAGACGACGTCTTCAACTAGCGGGGTTTCGGCAGTGAAATATCTGCCCTAGTCTCATTCAGGGTAAGCCACACAAGTTCACCATTTGCTCTTACATTCATTCATAGTTATCCAATATACGGTGTAGATTGTTGCAGGGACACGTGTGCAGCCGTAAAGGGGATTTTCAGCCAGAAATCCCTAATCAGTTGTTGGGTCTTCAGATCTCAGCTTTACTCCGAAACTCAGGCACCATTCTCATCATTGGCATCTTACTTCGGTACCCGGTGATTATAAGATCCGACCGTGCTCATCCAGAGCAGTTATCAGCTATTTCAGGATCAGGGGAGCGTGAGCAGCTGTCTCTCTGAAACAATTCGCTAGCCTGCCTAGAGACCTCCGAAACTCCGCATGTACCAGGCATTCTCTCCGGCACGAGAAGGCTATCAGTCCTGCAAATCAGCAGCCCCATCGGACACCTCCTTCACTGAAAACGTCACACTTATCTGACCTGGGTTCCTGCTGCTGGGGTTTCACCGGAAGCAAAATATATTAATCCATCTTCGATTCAGTTCTTGATGCTTGCATCCTCTTTTAGGAGCAGTCCAGCCAGCTTATCAGTGGTAAGTGTTCATTCTATCTCACAAACCCTAACCCTAATTTTTGCTATAAAATAGGGATTTTTGCATGGCAATTTGCATGTCCGGTTGTATCAGTATATTTGCATAGAAATAGGAAATATCGGGATTCGGGATATTACAATTTCATAGCTAATTTGAGCCATATACCACTATATGGTGAACCGATGTCTGAGCCATGTACCACTGCATGGCCTACCGATGGGAAAAATGCCTGAGTCATGTCCCACATGACTAACTAGTGGGGGGGGGGGATTGTCTACCCGCTACTGCTTATGGAGAAACATCAATACTCCCTCTCAATGAGAGGAGTCATTTTGTACTATGGAAATCTACTCAACCGTGGATATGTACTAGAGTTGCACCACTCCTTTCTGCATTGCCTCAGAAATAACTGATTAGAAAACTTCTAAAGTCTTACTGCTTTTCATCTTGTAATAGTGGCTGCAATATGCTTTGCCTCCGCTATATTGAGTGTCCTTGACGACTACTTTCCTGGTAAACCAAGATATCATGGGCGATCTCAAACTAAAGCAGCATTCCTGATGTGCTCTTTCTCGCCCACTACACTAGTCAGAGTTTATATATCCTTGCAGCTTTATTTCTTTGTCCGAGACATATCCGAGTCCATATCCAATCGTACCATGTAGGTACCTCAACACATGCTTTGTTGTACCTCAACCATGTATTGACTGCAAAGCATATATCCAGCCTGGTGCTAACCAGGTACATTAAGGATCCACTCAATTGTCTATGAGATCCTCCAAATCTCGAGAAGAACAACGTCAGATTCATCATCATGTATGTGGCCATGGACTTTCAATCCGTCATCCCAAATTTCTTTAGGATCTCCACTATGTATTTTCCTTGACTAAGAAAAATCTAATTTGGTTTCTGCCACACCTCTAATCCCAAGAATCATGCCAAGATTTTTGAATTATGTGATCTACACCATGCTCCCTCTGTATATGGACATCTTGCATTCTCTGCATCTAGATGTCTTGCATTATAGTGACATGTAGCCTTCTCTATTGTTGATCTTCTGTGTGTCCATTTGTATCATCTCCCATCAAATCGGTCTACTGATACGAGACTCTTACTATCAAGGTGGTTGGATACGACTCCATATTTCCTCTGGGACTGTACTACAAACTCCACATGATCATTGGAAGGATGACCATCTGCAGTAGAGAGGCCAACATTCGTTGGAGCCTCCTACTCCCAACCGTCAATCTCCATATGAGATCCTTTGGACTTGTGGGTTATGGGTTCACACATGACTGTTGTTAGTACTGAACAATCATCACATCCATTGTAGTTGGTCCCTTTGTCACGGAAGCCATCTTGCTATCAGATATGGAACCTGAGTTGAGAGCCATGATCATAGAACCCACCCGCTTCTAACCATCCTACTCCATGTTGAACAATGAATTTCAATGGGATTTGTATCTTGGCTGACTTCACATCTTTCAAAACAAGTCTCATCATCCTTCTTTTGTGGGCCATAGCATATGATCTTTCCTATAAGTCAAATTTAGTCAGATAGTCAGCAACATTACATACTAATCAATCAAGTCAATGCAATGACAATTTCTTATGCATAGTGCACACTTTCATGAAAGGGAATTAAGCATCTTAACCAATGCTTCAGCACAACACCCATTTATCAAACACACACGATAACTATCTCAATGCCTTCCATCTTCACCAAAACACACTAACAAGAGCGTGCACTGCTCTCGGTATGTTAGCAAAGAGGTTTCATCCTAGACTAGCTCCAACAAGGGCTCATGGGATGTTGTGCAACACTATAGGCTATTTACTCAATATATGTGTAACATGCAATACATGATCCTACTATTCGTCAATAGTAGTCATGCCTAAAAGAAAAATTGTATCCCAAATCTACATGTAACTGTTAGGAACAATACCCTTCAAAAATACTCAAAAATTTAAGGAATAACTCAAATGACAGTACAAATACTTATCTTTCATGTGTTTTGTGGGGTTCTTCTATTGGACACATCGAGCACACTGAGAGGGAGGGCTGAACAATGTGTATAGCTTTTGTTACTTTTTCAACAATAACAATCATCAGCAGCTTATTCAATATCATGCAGAGTACGTTGTTATTATTATATCAACGGTTATAGCTCATCATCACATAAGAAGCATAACAAAACACAGTACACAATATTTTTACATGCAAACCCAAGTTCTGGGGAAAAACCACGGAAGCCTTATAATAATAGTTTTCCTGCAACAACTGGAAGGAGGCAACAACCCCCTTGTTACTATGACTTCAATTCTCCAGCTACAACTGGAAGAAGGCTACAACCCCATGGTTTACAGGATGCAACCTGAAGGAATCCCTAGCTCCCTAGATTTCCTTGCCCCGTCTTGCCACCCTGATATGAAGATAGAAACTGCTGAACCACGACCGCATTGATTCTGCAGACCTGCTAATCAATACAACTGGAAGAAGGCTACAACCCCATGGTTTACAGGATGCAACCTGAAGGAATCCCTAGCTCCCTCGATTTCCTTGCCCCGTCTTGCCACCCTGATATGAAGATAGAAACTGCTAAACCACGACCGCATTGATTCTACAAACCTGCTAATCAATACATGTACTACATTGCACCATACTACTCAACCTACACCACACTGCACAACAATTGTCATTGTTGACCACTGCTCATCAACTGTCATTGCTCATCATCTAACCACTTCTTATCATCTGACCACTACACCACACCTGTACCAATAACCTATACCAACAAACTGTGCAAAACAATCTGTCTAATCAATCTGTGTAAAACAATTAAGTTGCACACATCATCTAACACAATGAATTTGAATCTAACCAACTGCACACCAAACTCAATCCACCTGAGTCAAACCAACTGCTCATACAACTCATCCAGTGTGAGTCGGATCAACTACACATAGAGATATACCAATATAGAGGCTCACAGACTAAGATCAAAGATGAACTCTATCCATGCGAGACATGTGTCATCACAAGAGAAACCCAAAAGCATGAACCATATATTTTCGAAGATCATAAGATGAGGAAACAATAGACAAACCAAAAGAAAATCTAGATCGTGTCATCACATAGCCTTAGCAACAAGCTTTCCAACGAGCCAAGAATTTTGTAATTCTGATTTTTGTATGAGAAAGTTATGCCAATTTTAGTGAATCTTTTCAATCCAAAAATTTCTCCTACACAAAGTTTCGCGCTTTTCTCCAAGAGTCGTGAAATACCAAAGAGAGACCTGATTCATGAATAAATGAAATGTGTGATCTTCTATTTATACACAAAACTTCAATTTTTAATTGACTATGCCGACATGTAAATAACAAATTAATAATTAATTAAAGTAATTGTTTTTTGTTTGGTCGGCTAACCCAAAAGATGAGGTAAATTTGTCTTGACAACTTTAAAAATTAAAATCTCTTTAACTGTGAGGAGTTAGGAGACGCTCCATATATCAACGAAAAGGGATTGACGAGGACTATCTCCCTATGATGGGATTAGTTGCAATTACTTGGTCCAATATTCTTAAATTCTTCAATTTGTACAGGACATCAAGAGTCCACACATAAAGATGCCAAAGACCATGTTGCCTTATGCATAAGTTCCAAGGTCAAAGGCTTCAATGGACACCATCAAAGCAATGAAGGATTCAATGGTCTTCACATCCACAGAATTCACAGCAACAAGGAGGAGGGCTCCACCATATACTCATCATATCAAGGGTATCAAAGACCCCAACACCACCAATCAAGTGGGAACAAAGACATTTTCAAGAATATCATTATCATATTCAAGGTCTCCATATCATTAAAAACATATCCAATGGTTTCACTATATATCTTCATTGCCATGAGTACCAACACCCCAAAAGAGGGGTACAAAGACCTCACCACCAATTTGCAACACCTTATGGGCTTCATATGCATGATCACAAGGCTACAACATGCCAATGACCATATAGAGTCCAAGGCCCATCAAACCATCATATGTGTGGGTTCAATACCCAAACTTCCAAGGACACAAAGGACCCCATTAGAATGGGTTCCAACATACCACCACAAGTGTGGGTTCCAAGACCCAAGTCTCCACATGCAAGAGGATCAAGATCTAAGCTTGTGGGCTTAAGGACCCCACAAGAACTCAACAACCTCAAGACCATCCAATGCAAGTAATGGGATCCACCATCAACACATCAAGGGACTTACACACATGAGCCACATCATCCATCCAACAACCAATCAAGAGACCAAAACAAGTACAAGCATAACAAGTAAAACAAAGACCAATAACCAAAGATCAACCAAAATCAAGGAACTCAACAATAGACTCAAATGGGACCAAGAAACAACTTAGGGGAACTTTACCAAGTCAATGGGTAACCAAGGCTTTTGCCACTGTTCCAAGGCCTCCAAGGCCTTCAAGCTTGGGCTTGGACAAGGTCAAAATGACCCATTTGACTCTGACAACTATACAAACAACACACACAAACCCTTGACTCTCAGGGGCTCCACAGGGGGCACCAAGACCAATACAACCACAGCCTCCACTAGACACAGTTGGCATCAATGACCAGGCACTGATGGCATCAATGGCAACTTAATCAACACCTTCTTGATTTTTTCCTACTTGCAAAAATCACTGGAATTTCTGGAGGTGTACTTTCCTTCATCGTCTGATTCTGAAGACCTTGATCTTCTTCTTCATCAAGTCTGGAACTCGCTGAAGTCTTCATCCTTGGTCCTCATGTCTTCTAGATGCACTAGATCCATAATCACTTTGGATCTACCTTCATAGTTTAGAAAGATCCCTTGGCATTCTTGCCAAGAGTATATTATCTGTTTCATTTGAATCTAGCTAGTAGGAGGATTCTCCTACTCTTTAACTTTATGCTTGGAATTGTTTCCAAGTTCTTTCTAAATAATTTCTATAGCATGTCAAGTGCTTAAGCACCGCTATCTACTAACCAAACACTACTCCCGTTAAAGAACAAATTCTTCATCAGATATCTCCTTGGTCTTCTTATGTGACTCATCCATGTTTGCTGCATGTGCATGATGTTATCTCCTTTTGTTCTCTTGAGTGCAATTTCTTGCATAGTGTCTAACTAGTTACAGTTGTAGCATCTGATCGTAGATATATGTGATAGCCCAAGTCAATATGGTCTAAAGTTTTCCAACCAGCCTGATCTTATAGTAAATACTTCGTTATATAATTGGGGAGACTTTACTCACTGCTGAAGATTTCAAGTGTGGTCTCACCAACTGTTGTATAAAATGATCAAAAGTGACTTTTAAACTTTAACAAATTTTTGTTGTAGCTTACTGTAGGTGCTTTTGACTTATAGATTTCATCAAACAATTATGATATCTATTACTGTAGGTGTCCAATGGTTGTTCATTTGTGAATCTAATCTCTAATATTTAAATATGGAGTTTGTGTAACCATGTGTGCTATTTAACATCCACAATATTTGTGCTTTATGATAAATCAACTACAAACAGTCTCTTACACACACATATAGCCATAAAGGGAAGAAAACTCCAGATCTGATATTTTATTTCGAAACTGAGTACATGCTTGGGAATGAGGGAAGAATCTTTCATTGGATGCTTGTTTCCATGAGGGAAGAAGGAGAATGAATCTAAAGGACTGTTGCTCCCACAATAAGAGGTGTGGTCTCCCTTCCAAATCTATACTCAGCAAAAATTATAGCCACTGCCCTCTTCATGGTTGTAACATCCTCTTCGTACCCAAAATTGTGTGATCAGCTACAGAATCATGAACAACTACAAAATCATGGACGGCTAAAGAATCACAAGCGGATGCAGAATCGCGAACAACTACAAAACGGCGAGCAGATACAAAATCATGAATAGCTACAGAACCATGGGAGGCGACAGAATTGTGGCAACTACAGAATAAAAAACAACTACAGATTTGCGAGCGGCTACTGAATCACAGAGGCTACAGAATCAATTTAAACTCTAAAATCTCCTCAGATCTACAAATAAACTTGTGGCCCTTCTTCGACAATGAAGTGCAAGTGAGGAATCCGGATGACCCTTCCTCCAAATCAACTAGGGTAGATAGTTTCACTATCGAAATCGAATCCCTCTCTCTTAGGGCTTCATCCAAGAGAAAGCCAAATCTCTAGAGCTCTCAAGTTTCAAAAAAGGAAATTGACAAGAATGAATGAGAATGAGCTCTCATGTCCTTTTTATAATTCACTTTTTCCCCCTTGTGGCTTTTCGACTTCCCTTAACTTTTCTCACCTTTTAATATTATAAAAGTGACTTAAGTGAGATATGACCCCCTCCATTTAATTTCCTCTTTGCCCCCCATTTGACCCAACTTTTTTCTTTTCCGCTCACTTATTATTTAGGTGACTTTTATAAAGTCACTTTATTAAATTAATTATTAATGTCACTTTATAAAGTGCTTTTGGCCTATGTGACTTTAAATAATTAATTAATTCCTTATCCCACCGACTATACCCTAAGGGAACTAGATAGGCTACTAATTCGTCTCCATAGGTCATTCGAAAAGGGACATGACAATATATCCTTCTTGTTTTTTGATATTGATATTCTATCGATATTCTTAGTAAACACTCTACCTTTTCCTTTCCTTGCATGAGCTGCAAGTGCTTGATTTTCTTCATCATTCGTCTTCTGCATTTTGGAGATCAACCTTGCTTTTTCTTGAGTATAATCTATCCATAGCTTATCAAACTTCGGTAGCTTTTTCCTTGGAAAAATACCTTGAACAAACATATCCCAAGAAGATGGAAAGCCATTTAATGTACCAACACGAGCTCTTTCTCTTCTACAGGATCTCCAATAGCTGCTAATTGGTCTCTGATCTGAGACGCCAGTGTAAAGTAGGCTAACACTGTCATTGACTGGTTCATCATCACATTCCTTAAGGGATGGCTTAACAATAACTTTATACCGGTATTCTTACTTTCATAGAATCTTGTCAAGGCCTCAAACATTTCCTTAGGAATATTCAATCCTGACACATGAGGGATCAAGTGGTCCTTGATTGAATCAGATAGAATTATTTTTGCTTTGACCATATTCTTCTCGTATTTTGTTTTGGCCACCTTTGCCTTTGGTTCCGAGATAACTTCTTTTGCATAATTTAAGAGATCATTCTCTTCTAGGATGAGAAGTATCCTATTCTTCCAGGATCTGAAGTTATTTGCTGCGTCCAATCTATCCTCAACCATTAGATTCGTCGTCATTTTGTCAACAGTGAGATTTGACCTAGAAAATCTAGCAGAGGGAAAGTCAAAATCGAAGTTTGTCAAAAGTAAGATCTGACTCCACAAATAAATGTGCCTTCTTAGCACGAGTTGGAAACCACTCCTTTTCAGTCAACTCTATGGATAGAACAACTCAAAATTGGATGCCCTAGATTCTTGGTTCGAACAATAAACAAGTCAAAACTGAAAGTTCTCCGATCTGATATCTATTTTCACAGATAGTTGCACCCTCCTACGGCGAGTTCAAATATGCTAAGATTGAACTTGATATGTGGATAGAAAGGCTTAAAACTAGAAGCCCTAGTTCCCGGCTTTTCACTAGTAATGGCTTCTATATAGTCCTACTCTGATACCATGTTGATTTTTCTTAGCAAGTAGATGTTATTAACTTATCTATTGCATAAATATAAACTGCATGAACATAAAGGATTACTGAAAGAAACACATTCACAATAGACACAATTTTACTCTAGGAAAACCCTCTAACGAAAAATGCCAGCAAACTTCTCTAGATAAGATTCTTCAACAAGATACAATGTCTAACCTACTGGCCAGCACTAGTTACAAGATAATAATTCAAGAAAGATACAAAACAACCTCTAAGCCCTTCTGAGAATGAAGTAGAGAGAGAGAAAGATAAAACCCCAAAAGATGTTTTCACAATGCTTCTTGAACCCTTGACTATGCTTCCTTGGATCTGCATGCTTCTTCTCTTGCTAGAGTGAACTGGTGTAGTGCAAATGAACTTAACTTCTATTTGTACTAGAAAAGGTCACTTTTCTTACTAGGTCGACTTGCCTTCTTTGATTGGGTCATTTCCACCTTAACTAGGCCAACTTGACCCTTTTGACTAGGTCGTTTTCTCATTGACTGGGCCGACTTGTTCTAGGGCTAGTTATTATTCTTTCTTGTGGAGAATATCTTTCAATGCTACTCAAAACATCAACATTCAAGTCATCATATGTCCAAGCGCAAACATCATTAGATTCATGGATCATATTTTCAATCTCTTTTTCATCCCTAGAGGCATTCTTTCCAATTTTGACAATCTTAGGACTAGAGAATAAACCAATATCTATTTCTAAAACGTCATCTAAAGCCTTAATGCACTTCTCCTTGTATTCATCGTGTATATTAAAATTCTTTTCAAGAGGAACAACTACTTCAAATATGTTCATGTCAGGCATATCTTGATTTTCCATTTCATCCTGCCAACTAACCACATTTCATGTAAACTTACCAATATCTTTTATGAAACAAATGATTTGAGCATCATTGACAAACATTTGCCAATGTTCTTGGTTATCTGGCACAGATGGCCCAAAAAATATTTCCATCTTGCAATCTTGTAGAGACAATTCCTCGAGAATCTCAAAGGTATTGTTGCAATAGCCAAAGAGTCTGCAAGGGCATTCGCATCCATAGGGACCGCACAGATTGCAAAAGCATCAAACATCTCAATTGAGTGGCAAACAACTTTTTTGTATACCCTCAATCTATCATTCTTCAATGAGAATTTGTTCTATACTTGGAAGGTTATCATGTCTAAGTCACATGTAACACTTAGGCATTTGGTCTTCATAACATGGACAATTTCTAGGCCTAGCAAAAGTACTTCATATTCAGCAATGTTGTTTGTACAATCAAATTATAAACGAAAAAGAATAAGTTTTTACTTCTCCTATTGGCGAAGTCAAAATAATCCCAGCATTGGCACCATGCTTAGACTTGGCACCATACAAATGAAATTCCATATTTCATTGCTTGGTAACCCATGTTGGTCTTCTTCTGCCCAATAGTTAGCTAAAACCATAAAATTTCCCTCTTTGCCGTTAGTGTATATTGCCTTATTAAACGCATCTTCAGGATCCTCCACATGATGATTCATCGATGGTTCATTATGCAAAGTGATATAAGATCCTATGTCTATTGGTATAGAACAAATCCATCGACATATTTCCACCTAATTTAGCTGCCCACACTCTTGATAAAAGCATGCCCCAAGCATCAGGAACATCAATAACTAGCACATCCATGGTCATTCAAATGTTAGGGTATGCAATTAGATTCACTTGCAGATTTTCAATAACAACACAAGCTTCAACAATTGTGGAATCCATGCCACACACATTTCCGTAAGGTCGGGAAGATCGGGAAGGGATCAATTCAAGCTGATGCATGACTCTCAATGGCATAACATTAGCTACAAGACCCGAATCCAACATACAATCATGTAAGGCCAACCCGTTTATCTGGAGAGTTATGAAGTGTTGAATTTCTCTCTTATAGCAATACAATTTTAGATCTTCATAATTATTCTGTAATATCCCAAATCCCGATATTTTCTATTTCTAAGCAAATATGCTGATACAACTGGGCATGCAAACTGCCATGCAAAAATCCCTATTTTATAGGAAAAATTAGGGTTAGGGTTTGTGAGATAGAATGAACACTTACCACTGATAAGCCGGCTAGACTGCTTCGAAGATAGTATGCAAGCACCGAGAACTGGATCGGAGATGGGCAGATCTCTTCTACTTCCGGTGAACCCCCAGCAACAAGAACCCCAGTCAGAAAAGGGTGACGCTTTCAGTGAAGGAGGTGTCCGATGAAGCTGCCGATTTGCAGGATTGATAGCCTTCCCGTGCCAGAGAGAATGCCTGGTACATGCGGGATTTCTGAGGCCTCTAGGCAGGATAGCGACTTGCTCTGGTGAGACAGCTGCTCACGCCACTGGGATCACGAAACTGCTGATAACTGCTCTGGATGAGCACGGACGGATCTGATAATCACCGGGTACCGGAGTATGATGCTGATGATGAGAATGGTGCCTGAGTTTCGGAGTAAAGCTGAGATCTGAAGGCCCAGCAACTGATTAGGGCGTTCTGGCTGAAAACCCCCCCTTACAGCTACACACGTGTTCCTGCAACGATCTATACCATATACATGGATAACTTATGAATGAATGAAGAACAAGTGGTGAACCTGTATGGCTTACCCTGAATAAGACTAGGACAGATGTTTCACTGCCGAAATCCCGTTAGCTGAAGACTCTGTCTCCAACCCCAACTGCTGTGCAGCACGCTGTGCTGCTATCCAAGAGCTCCCAAAATAATCATCATCAAAAGTGAATCTCCTTTCGCTTTATCCTCTATTTATAATGTTCAACTGTGAAAACCCTAATCTTTGACCTAATTAGGTCACTTTATCTTCTAATTTGCCGTTGACTTGCATGCATGCGGATGGACACTTAAAGAGTGCATGCATCATTAAATAATGCTTGGATGGCATGCATGAAGGTGGCCTTTGGCCCCGGTGGCCCTTCTTGACCTAATGATGATGCCCTAGATCTTCTATGGATGGCATCAGTCCTTAACTGATTCCCTAGCTGTCAGTAACCGCTCGAACCCACAGGAATCACATAGGTTAGCAGTTTTGGGCCTCAAGGCCTAATTGGAAGAGGACATTACAGTCCTCCCTGCTTGAGATTGCTTGTCCTCAAGCAACTTCAAACTGGGATGCTGCAATACCTGTTCACCTTCCCAAGTGGCATCCTCTGGTGGTAGTTCCTTCCATTGAACCAAGTATTTTCGGATTATCCTGTTCATGAGCTTCCTCTCTCTAGTCTGTATGATCCGTTCGAGAATCAATATCAGCAGTCCTTCATCATCTAAAGGAGGCAATTCGATGGATGGAGCAATGTGTTG
The DNA here is from genome assembly GCA_001517045.1 of Pseudotsuga menziesii. Taxonomy (NCBI): domain Eukaryota; kingdom Viridiplantae; phylum Streptophyta; class Pinopsida; order Pinales; family Pinaceae; genus Pseudotsuga; species Pseudotsuga menziesii. The sequence goes on from LPNX010381538.1 coordinate 32,582, forward strand.
CCCAAGGGTCTTCTTTAGATTAGATACATGGAACACATTGTGAATTTTGCTTTCCTGTGGAAGTTCTAGTTCATATGCCACCTCTCCCACTTTCCTGAGTATTCTGTATGGTCCATAGAAGCGGGGTTTTAACTTCTCTGCTCCTTTCTTCTTAAGTGATGACTGTCTGTAAGGATGGAGCCTTAAGTATACTAAATCCCCTACCTCAAAGCTCCGCTCAATCCTGTGTTTGTCAGCATACAACTTTTGTTGATTCTGGATTGTTTGTAAATTCTCCTTCAATATTTTCAGAATGTCCTGACTATCCTGTATCCAATCCTTAGAGTTAGGAGCCCTACTATCTCCAAATGCCAAATCTGCATAGTCCAAGGCCTCGTAACCACATAATGCCTTAAAAGGAGTCATCCTAATAGACATGTGATAGGTAGTATTGTAGCAATACTCTCCCAGGTGTAACCATTTGATCCAGGTTCCCTACTGCCCTGCTACATAGTTCCTTAAATATCCTTCGATCCACTTGTTGACTATTTCCGTTTGCACGTCACTCTGGGGATGATAACTCGTACTAGTAGCCAGTTCGGTCCCCACCAATCTGAACAGTTCCTGCCAGAAGGCCCCCGTGAACCTGCTATCCCGATCACTGACAATGGTCTTAGGTAACCCGTGTAACCTGAAGACCTCCCTGAAGAATAACTCAGCTACTTGAGCTGCCGAGTAGTCTGATGATATCGAGAAGAAATGTGCAAACTTGGTCAGTCTGTCAACTACTACATATAAACAATCTCGCCCTTGGACCTTGGGCAAGCCTGAAATAAAGTCCATGGAGATGCTTTCCCACTTCTGTTCTAGAATCGGTAGTGGCTGGAGTAACCCTGTTGGATGGGTGTTCTCAATCTTGTTCTGCTGACAGATGCTACATTCCCGGACATGCGGCATAATTTCCCCCTTGAGGCCCTTCCATGAGAACCTCTCTCTGATCTGCCAATAGATCTTTAAGAAACCTAGATGCCCTGATAAAGGAGAATCGTGGGCTGCCTGAATGATCTTTTTCCTCAATGTGGATTCTGGAACGAGATATATCCTGTTTTTGTAATAGATGATGTCATCCACAATCCTGTACCTATCATCCTGAATTTGCCCGTCCAATAATTCGCAAGCGAATTTATTTTTGGAGTATTCTACTAAGAGAAGTGCTCTCCAATCCGTGGATATATCACTGAGAGATAATGGGGCTGGACGCCTGGATAATGGATCAACTACTACATTACTCTTACCTTTTACATACTCGATCTCGAAATCGTAGGCTTGTACTTTGCTGACCCATTTCTGTTGTCGCTCATTCAATTCCTTCTGCTCCAGGAAATACTTGAGGCTGTTATGGTCGGTTTTGATTTTGAACTTACTGCCCACCAGGTACTGTCTGAATTTTGTGAGAGCATGCAAGATGGCTAGCATCTCTTTGTCATATATGGAGTAATGGCACTTGTAGTTCTTCAGTTTACGGCTCTCAAATGCAATAGGGTGATGATTCTGCATCAACACTGCTCCTACCCCTTCTCCTGAGGCATCACATTCTACTACAAAGGGTTGTGAGAAGTCTGGTAATGTTAGAACTGGACAAGAACTCATAATAACCTTCATCTCCTTGAAAGTTTTATGTGCTAAGTCTGTCCAAGTGAACGCCCCCTTCTTGGTGAGATCTGTGAGGGGTGCTGCAAATTGTGAGAATCCCTTAACGTACCGTCGGTAATAAGTGCACAGACCCAAGAACCCTCTCAATTCTGTAACTGTTTTTGGCGTGGGCCAATCTCTGATAGCTCGGATTTTCTCCATGTCAACCTGTACTCCTTCTGCATTGATTACGTGTCCTAAATACAGCATCTCCTTCATGCCAAACTCACAATTGGACATTTTCGCATAAAGCGAATGTTCTTCTAAAATACTCAATGCTTCGTCCAGGTGTTTCAGACGCTCTTCCCATGTTTTGCTGTAAATCAAGATGTCATCAAAGAATACAGGAAAAAACTTACGTAGCTGTGCTCTGAAGGTGTGGTTCATGCATGACTGAAAAGTGGTCGGAGCATTGGTAAGTCCAAAGGGCATGACCAAAAACTCATAGT
>LPNX010381538.1:34920-64371 GCA_001517045.1 Pseudotsuga menziesii
TGTGTGTTGTGTGCTGGTCTCTGGGGGTTTCCTGAAGGTGACTAAACATTCTGCAGCCCATTCTATATCATCCTGTTGGAGTACTGCCTCCATCCTCTGTGACGAGACCGGTTTTGGGGGATAAGTGTTCATGCCCCTCAAAACTACTCATTTGCCGTCTGGCCCCTGGAATTCCATTTCCATTGCCCTGTAATCTGTAGTGTATTTCCCTATAGAGTAAAGCCACTGAACACCCAATACCACATGAGTATCCGCTACATCCACTACATAAAAAGAGTCCGTCATCTGATAGTTACCTAAGGCGACATTCAATTTTGGGATCCAGTAGTTGCACTCCATGCTGGAGTTCTCGGCTACTGCTACAATGAATCCTTCGACCTTCTCGGTCTGAATACCTCTCTTGGCTACCCAAGCGGAGTCGATGAAATTGTGGGTGGCTCCCCCATCAATCAATACTCCTACTCTGTGGCCCTGTACTACTCCCCTGACCCTGAGAGTATGGAATCTTGGTACTCCAGATAATGTAGCAATGACTCCCTCTGGTGTATCACCCTGATGTGACTCCTCTTCTGTGGCCTCCTACTCATAGTCGTCCTCATCACTGTCTGAATATACCTCAATGTAGTGAGCCTTCGGCTTCCCTGCACACCTGTGTCCTGGTACCCATGGTTCCTGACAGGTGAAGTATAGCTTCCTTCTTAAGTCTTTCCTAGTGTCCTCGTCTAACCATGTTTTCTTGGGCACATCCTGCTGGAAAGGTTTCCTGTCCTTGTCCCTAACAGGAAAATTGGTTTTCGGTGGGAATTTGTTTTTGGGGACTGAGTCCTAAAGATCTCTTGCTCTGCTAATGGCATCCTGCAGAGTGAGGGGTTTGTAGGCTTTCACCCATCCCCGTAGTGGCTCTGTGAGGGCCTCAGTGAATAACAGTCAATCTGCTCTCTGACACATCTGTTACCATAACGGCTAGCCTCTGAAATTCTGAAATGAAAGCTTCTGCACTACCGATCTGTTTGAGTTGAGCCAACTCCCTGAAATGTATCTCTGGATCTTTCCTGTCAAACCTCTCTATGAGCTTCTGAGTGAACTCACCGTAGGAATGTATGGTGTTGTGACCCAATGTCACCAATCCGTGGTACCACCACTCGTGAGCTTCTCTGTCTAGGTGAAGTGTAGCCAATTTAATGGCGTCTGTCTCTGTCATGGGGTTGAGTTGGAAATAGGTATCCAACTTTTGAACCCATATCCTCGCTGATCCTCCGCGAGTCCCATCAAAGTTTGGGATGGTCAACCTACCCAAGGTCTTCTTCAACTCATAGTTGTGATTGAAACCCTTGTTGAAATTCTTGGGCATGTTCCTACTCTTCATGTTGCAGAAATCTGAAAAAGACATGGCCGCGTGAAACTCATCCCCTAAGTCTCTATACTCCTGTAGATAAGCCCCAAAAGGCTCGCTAGGTTCTACCTGCATGACCGGGCCCCCTACTGTATCTGCCAAGAAGTGAGGCATGGTAGGCCTAATAGAAGGTCTGCTGTATATGTGCGGAGTATTCTGAATGTTACTGTATGCTACCTTTCCAATGCTGCTTGTAGATCCTCGATCTACCGGTGAGGGAGGTATACTGTTGGTACCTATTTCTGGTTTCACTGATAATCTGTTGATTGCATTGAGTACATCTTTTTGTCCTTTGGCTAAGTCTTGCAACGCAGAGACCAAGCTGCAAAACTCCATCCGATCCTCTTCTTCTCCTTTTCCTTTTCCCTTATCCGAATGTATACATGTTTGTTCCATGTCTGAATTGGTATCTTCTAGTTGGATATCTTTGAATTCTTCTGTGTATCTACTCTTCCTCCTCCTATAGGTTACAAAAGGATCCCCTTCTGTATTCATCTACTTTTCATTTCTTAAGCCCACAGCTGGCCAAGAAAATAGCTCTGATACCACTGTAATATCCCAAATCCCGATATTTTCTATTTCTAAGCAAATATGCTGATACAACTGGGCATGCAAACTACCATGCAAAAATCCCTATTTTATAGGAAAAATTAGGGTTAGGGTTTGTGAGATAGAATAAACACTTAACACTGATAAGCCGGCTAGACTGCTTCGGAGATAGTATGCAAGCACCGAGAACTGGATCGGAGATGGGCAGATCTCTTCTGCTTCCGATGAACCCCCAGCAGCAAGAACCCCAGTCAGAAAAGGGTGACGCTTTCAATGAAGGGGCTGTCCGATGAAGCTGCCGATTTGCAGGACTGATAGCCTTCTCGTGCCGGAGAGAATCCCTGGTACATGCGGGATTTCTGAGGCCTCTAGGCAGGATAGCGACTTGCTCTGGTGAGACAGCTGCTCATGCCCCTGGGATCATGAAACTGCTGATAACTGCTCCGGATGAGCACGGACGGATCTGATAATCACCGGGTACCGAAGTATGATGCTGATGATGAGAATGGTGCCTGAGTTTCGGAGTAAAGCTGAGATCTGAAGGCCCAGCAACTGATTAGGGATTTCTGGCTGAAAACCCCCCCTTACGGCTGCACACATATCCCTGCAACAATCTATACCATATACTGGATAACTTATGAATGAATGAAGAACAAGTGGTGACCCTGTATGGCTTACCCTGAATAAGACTAGGACAGATGTTTCACTGCCGAAATCCCGTTAGCTGAAGACTCTGTCTCCAACCCCAACTGTTGTGCGACATGCTGTGCTGCTATCCAAGAGCTCCCAAAATAATCATCATCAAAAGTGAAGTCTCCTTTCGCTTTATCCTCTATTTATAATATTCAACTACGAAAACCCTAATCTTTTACATAATTAGGTCACTTTATCTTCTAATTTTCCATTGACTTGCATGCATGCGGATGGAGACTTAAAGAGTGCATGCATCATTAAATAATGCTTGGATGGCATGCACGAAGGTGGCCTTTGGCCCCGGTGGCCCTTCTTGACCTAATGGTGATGCCCTAAATCTTCTATGGATGGCATCAGTGCTTAGCTGATTCCCTAGCTGTCAGTAACTGCTCGAACCCACGGGAATCACATAGGTTAGCGGTTTTGGGCCTCAAGGCCTAATTGGAAGAGGACATTACATATTCCTATTCATTTCATCCCACTATATTCATTGAATAATTACACACTAAAAATTTCAACTTCAAAGTTGCAATAGAAACACAAGATCATAGAAGGACAGCCATGCACAATAGACATAGATTTTTACCCTAGAAAACCTAATATGGGAGAAAACCTATGTAGCAAGGGTACCCATACCTAGTGGTAGGGTACACATGCCCATACCGGGTACTTGGGTACTCATAAGGTACGTCTCTTGATGTACGCTACCGTGCCCCATACTAGTTCCACGTACCCCAGATGCCATTACAAAAAAAGGGATACTTATAGGCAAAATGGTACACCGTACACCGTGTTTGGGTACTTTGTACCCCAAGTTTGTGTTAAAATTAGTGCAGTTGCGAGACCCATTCTCAGGGAGGATGGTACCCTAGTTAGTTAACTAGGGCAGTGTAAGACCCTAGAAGGTACCCTAGGGCCCCCAGTAGTCTCCTAGGGTTTTTGGTCTGGGACCAAGCAGGTTGATGCCATGGTAAAGCCCCTAGCATGTGGCTAGGGCCCCTATTTGCCTCTAGGGTATTCTGGTCTGGGACCAGGGACGCGATGTCCAAGTAGATCCTGCAGGTAGAGGCAGAGACATATTCTGGTCTAGGACCAGGGACACGATGTCTAAGTAAGTCCTACAGGTAGTTGATCAACTTACAGTGTGAGAATGAAGCTCAGCTTAGTACTGAGAACCATTCTCTAAGAGAATGGAGGACCCTATCAGGGTCTAGGGTTGATCAACATGATTCAGTGTGAAACTGAAACTCAGCCTAGGGCTGAAAGCCATTCTTTAAGAATGGAAGATAATGATGTGTGATGTCCCCTCTCCTAATTGGTTATTGCTAGGTTGCTTCTCAAGGGACTGGCCACCCCTTCATGGTGTCACTAGCACCTTACTCTTAGGAGTAGTGTTAAGGACAAAAAGGATCGTACCATCCATTTGGATCTTCCCCTTATACAGTGATGACAAAATATATAAAACAATGTACCTTGAGAGAGAGGAAAGTTTATTGGTCTTGTTTGTCCACCTTTTATGGTTCACCCTAATCTTGTGGGTTTGTGGGTTGTTCTTATTGTGGCCCCCTTTGTTGACTCATGGTCCTACTTGGTCCTAGCACTTTTATTGTGTGTGTACCCTTGTCATGATGACTCTCACCTTATGGGTTCCTTTGCTACATTATTCTTTTGGTTGGACCATTTACTTTATGACTTTATTATAAGTTCATTAAATGTTTATTTTATGGTCTTATTGATAAAAACTTTGTGGTTTTATTAATAAAGCTCTTTGGACCTTTATTTTTTATCCTATGTTAAAAAATTTGGACTTTCTATTCTTTGGACAACTTTATGGTTGGTTTAACTTTGACTCCCTTAGGACTATCCTAAGTCAATTCTATTTTATGATTTATTTTTTATAAAATCTTTTTAACCATTTTATATCTTTACCCTTGGACTTTTGGTTATGATTTGGACCATTTTTTGAACTGCTCAGTTTATAGTTTTATTTGGGTATAAAAGCATAATTATTCATCAAGTGAATTGGTATCTCTCCACTACAACATGTGATCGTGTTTACTCCACAGTGTGAACGTGACAGGGTATCCGGATCTGTTTTTCTCTACATGACCGGGCTTTCTTTTCTTCAGTAGCACCCACGATTGGTAAACTCCTGTTGAGTGTTGTAATATCCCACTATGCGATTTATCTTCAACCTGCGTGGCCATATCCTCTCCTTCTATAGGTCGGGTTATTCTGTGGTTTGTTCTCCATCCGCATCTTCGTGTGTTCTTGCTCTGCGTCCTCTGCTTCGATTACCCCACGATACTCCTTGCTCCATGATTCACATCCGTGTGACTGCATCCCTACGTGAGGTCTTTTCGTGACTCCTCACGGTCGCTACTACATAGCATGACCTTAGCCACCTCTCGCGTAACTCTTCACGGCCACTGCTCCACAACGTGACCGTGGCTCTGTCTAATTTATTCCCAGCATCCATGTGTCGAAGTTATCCCTTGCGTCCACTGATGGTTTGCCTCTCTCATGGATTACTTCTGCTCTCACATGACTGCCCCACGTGGCCCCTTCACTGCTCTACGTATACTGGGTCTATCCCACCTATATCTACGTGATGGTATCTGTGTAATCCTTCTGTGTTACTTCTGTGTGATGGTATCTGTGTAATCCTTCTGTGTCACTTTTGCGTGATGGTATCTATGTTACTCCTGCGTGATGGTATCTGTGTGATCCTTCTGTGTGGCCTTATTTTTTAATTCTTCCCTGCTTCACAACTTGAACTATCATGTGGCTCTTCAGCAGTATGTTCTTCTCTCTTGCTACAATAGAGTGGTTGCTCTCCCCTGCAGCATAAATTGTTTGACTTTACTCAGTATAACTATGGGTCACTGCACAGTGTGAAGTTGATCTCTGACCGTGTGTCAATGCTTCGTACGATTGTGTATCTATGCTTAGCATGATTGTACTAGGTATGACTATGCTAATTCGAATAAAGAATCTAAGGTCTGTTCATTTCAACCTTAATCCTCTCTCTCAAGGTAGAAAAATTGTTTACCTGTTGACTTGTCCCTTCGATGACAAGATCAATCTAAGATATCTGAGTATAAGGTTGATTCAAATACTGGTTATGATTCCTTATTGCTAATATCTATTGTACATTATTTTATCATGTTGTTCCTGTACATGGCGTTTGATGATTCTCGAGAACTAACGTTAACGCAGTGACTAATGGAGCATTAAGTTGAAAGAGATGAAAATTATGTTTTCTTTATTACAGTTTAAATGTTATTAAGCAGCACTATTCTGAATCAGAATTTATATGTTCATGCATTTAAGTTTATTACTTGTGTTAAAACACCACTAACCCTTAAATTTCAACAGTTTGGGTACTTCAAGGGTACGGCTGACTCAGTAAAATGCAATTCGCTAGGGTAAATGTAATGACCCCCAACCAAATCTAAACTAATTTTTTGCTAACTGCGTATGGATTCTGGCTCAGGACTTATGGCGAACACTTTGCAACACTGTTCAAATTCTACTGAAAATTGTCCAAATCTGGTAGACTGATTTTGCATTGATTTACAATGAATGTTTTTATGGTTTTGTGTTCGGCACTCATGGAACATAATTTGACTATCAAATGTGCACATAAAAAATAGACATATGTATTTAATACTAAGAAATACACTCACATCAACCTAGGAATAAATTTGGCAATTTACAATTTTTATTGCCTGTAACAACAGTACAAATAGGTGTTTAAAAAGAAGATTTGAAGTGTACCTTTAGGTCTGAGGTTTGACTGTTCGTTACAGTTGCCTGGTACAGGATTTATCAAATTTTATTTAAGTTCTAGTCTTCCAATTGATATGTACTAAGTCTATAATTTATCAAATTTTTTATTTCTAATTTTCAATGTGAATGTTCATTGTTCAATGAATCATTAAATTTAGAATTATGAATCATGATTCATAATTTATGAAGAAATCTGAAATATGCATGTATGATGCGACTGTGACATGTTTTCTTTATAATATACACACACACACACAGTACCCTCGACATACCCAAGTACCCTATTTCAAAAAGTGGCATCCCCATCCCCGTAACCGTACCCATCCCTGTACCCAAGTTTCCTGGCAACTTAGGAGAAAACCTAACAACTTTTCTAGAGAAGAAATCAGTCCAATTCAAGTACAATACCAATCATGAAGTGAAACCCTAGCACACAGAAAGTTCACCCTTCTTCACAAGAAACACTAGCAAAGGTAGCAAACCTTTCGAACATGATAAGAAACCCAAAATTATTCCTTGTGCCTTTACTAGGCCTTCTTGGAAAGTGTGCATAAGATGAGGAGAGATGTGTTGAATGAATGAACAAATGAAGAGGTTGAGCACTTTATTTATATTCTTTAGTTCACTTGAATTTCACTTCTGGGGCCAACTTGTTCTTTCTTCTAGGGTCGACTTGTCTTCTTGTCTTCAATCTTCTCTTGAGCTTCTTCAATGCTATCTGGGACTTCTTCAATGGTATGACTTATCTTCTTGGTTATTTCTTCTTCACTAGAAAAGTTGACCATGATGGTATTCTTCTCCTCACATGCGCATTTATTCATGCATAGAACTCTAATGTTGAATTGACCTACTAAGAAATCCCAGACACTCCTTAGAGCCATATCAATTCAACATTAGACTAGACTTGTATATTCCACACAGGGACGAAAGCCCCTATCAAATAAACAAGTCAAAGACTCTAATATAGAATACATCACTTCCTCACGGAGCACTCCCTCATAGAGTATGCAATGTGACCTCGAGCCTTATTCACACTTAGTCAAATCACATGTCTAAGTAAGGTTGTGCAAGCACCTCGAGCCTTATTCACACCTAGCCAAATCACATGGCTAAGCAAGGCTAAGCCATGGCCATTCACCACTAGCCAAATCACATGGACATTTCCCATGAGTAAATATATCATTCTCCTTGGTCACATCACATGACCAATTTGATAGAATGTCTTCCTGATGTTGCACCCTGGAGAAACATCAACACTCCCTCTCAACGAATGAGACATTTTGCATCACCCCAAGCTTCCTTGGTGAGAATGTCCACAATCCACATCTCAAGTCTTTCACTTCTAACCAAATCAGCAGGGTTATCTAGATAAAGACTGCGCCTGGGCCATTCACCACTACCCAAATCATCATGGCCATTTCCCGTGAGTGAATGTGTCATTCACCACTAGCCAAATCACGTGGTCATTTCCCATGGATGAATGTCTTCTGCTCATTACATCATAGGTTATTCCTGTGTGTTTCTGTTGTCTCAAGTCAGCCCTAGATTGACAGCCTCTATTTACTTAGGAAGACTCAAAATGTCCTGCCAAAATAGAACTAGATCTCCACCGAATTCTTCATTTCATCAAAATACTGTGGCTGCCACAGTACATACCCGAAATCAGAGCAACCGTATTCACCACACCAACAAGATCAGATAAGAAAAACATGAAGGATTTTCCACTAGGAGTTTGCTGCAGCTGCTTCAGTCACCCCAATCCTCATAAGATTTGCACCTGAAAATCTCAGAGATAAAGACTCGGACTTAAAAATATCAGACTTCAAAAAAACATGTTTGCTGCTGCGTTACTGCTCCTCTTCACCCGAAATTCAGAGAGAAACCACCGAATTGTCATCTCGCAAATGAGGTCGTTGACTGGGTAATTTAAACTAATTTTTGATGGTATATTTCTGAGCCAACTTGCACAATATGTATGTCTTTTTATATTTTTTTTTGTTTATTAATTCTTGACTGAGCTGACTTTGCATTTGATCTAATATTTGTCTTCACCATTAGTTCTAACTGCACGGTGTTTATTTAAACTAGTTCCACACCCTCATTTTTGTACAATGAGTATGATATGGACTTCAACAACAATATATGTCATTACCAAAGGCTCCATATCTTTATGATCATCATCATTAAGGATATAAGGGTTTCAACGTTATATTCATCAAGCAATGGGATTCTATCTTCAATGTGTTGCATATCATCTAGTTATAGCATTTATGAGTGCTACACCATCAAGTGTATAAGCTTCAACAACCAGCATATAGGCTTCAAAACATCTTCAAGGGCTTTATCATCATGTGAGTGGGCTTTTTAAACCATCCACATGAGCATGGGCTATCAGAGTACCTCCATTTAGCTTGTGGGAAATAGATTAACAAGCAATCATGTGTGTGGGCTTCATGATCTCATTAGGCCACAAATGACCACAGAATGGGTCATTTGAAGCATTTGGTGTTTCAATTCCTATATCATGCCATGTCATCAATATTTATGACTCCTTTGTCATTTATGGCTTCAATGCCCAAGCTATCAACATTTATTCCTAGCCATTTCATCAACCTTTGTCTACTTGTCACTCCTTTGTCATTAATGGGTGTCATCAATGACAACCTATGCTCAACAAATCATCCAGCCTATTTGGCCCTATCTCATTAAGGGGGTTTGCATCTTCATAGCATCCTTTGTAGAGGGTTGTTAATTGGATTAGCTTGTTTACATTGGTGAAATCTATATAGTGTTCAAGCTATCTCAAATCTTTCCCTATTTATGACCAAATCCAAGTATTTTGTTGGTATCCTAAAGCATATTCATCCTCCATTCATGATTCTTTTAACTCAACTCATTACTGATAATTAAAAATCTTGAGGGTTTGTGGCCTATCAAAATACATGAAGCTCATGTGGCCTTCAACGTGGATAATATTATAACCTCGTATCCAATGCTAAGCTACGGGGTATCGCTCCTCCCCGTGGCGAATCGCTCCCGATTCGCGCTCCGAGACGATTCTTCCCGGGAGCAATTTTCGGAATCGCCATTCCTACCCAAAAAAAACATTCACTGAGATTTAGGAATCGTTGAGGGAATCGATTCAGAATCATCGCTCTCGGAGCGATTCCTCAGCTAAAAAAACGCTCCCGAAATCACTCCCTGACCGATTCCGCGTGATGGAAAAAATATTCTCATTTTTTTTTTGGAAAAAAAAAGTGTTTTTTGATGGTTGCCTAGGGTTTAATTAGTGTTTATAAACACTATTGGCCTCTATTTGGACTCATTCTATCCCTCATTTGCTTGTTTTCATTTTTTTTGCTAGGGCTTTGAGTGGCTTTGCTAATTGTTTGAGAGCAAACTTGTAGGAACTTGGAAGGGAGATTGGAGGGGAGATTGAAAGCTTCTATTTGTGAGAGCTTGGAAGGAAGATTGAAGGCTTCGATAGAGACATTCAACCATCCTTAAAGAGCTAAAGAGGTAGGCTCTAAAAACCCAATCTTTGTTTGTTTTTGAAAAAAATATTTCACTATGTTAAAATTTTAAATCTTGTATGTGTTTTTTTCCTACCCTTTCCAATTTCTTCTTCTCCATCATTCTATTGTAGGCAAGAAGTGATTCTCATACTGAATCAACAAGCATGATGGGTATGTGGTTTTTGTGGTTGGTTCTGATTCTTCGCATGATGGTGGTGGTGGGAAATAGATTTGGTGGTGGCAATGATGAGGATGAAGAGATAGGGAGCCGCACATACCATGGAGAGGAGGAGGAAGAGGGAGAGGAGGAGGAGGAGGAGATTGAGAGTGATGAGGGGCCAAAAAAAGACACAACACCTTTGTGAAAGTATGTGACAAGGCTTGGGGGAGAGAGAGGGGGTGGAACCACAAAGTTTACATGCATCCATTGTAATAAAACTTACACAGGTTCATATACCCGTGTGAGAAAGAATTTGTGTGGGGTTATGCCATGTGATCAAGGTAAGGCTACTGGAGTCAAAACATGTGACAAAGTGCCAGGTAAAGAAAGAAACAAATATAGGATGGAAGAAGAGGCCGCTCAAAACAATTCCAAGAGATCAAGGGTCAAATCTGAATCCCCAGAGAGAATGTTTAATGGTGGATTTGGATCATCATCCACCCATGCTAGTGGATTCTCCCCTATGCGAAAAAACATTATCAGATTTCTTTGACCTTGGTTGCAGAGATGATGTGGATTCAAAAGTTTACAGGTTTCTCTATGCATGTGGTGTGCCATTCAATGTTCTTCGCTCACCCTATTGGCATGAAATGGTACAAGCCATCAATGGTGCCCCTAAAGGATATAGGAGCCCTGGGTATGACAAAGCTAGAACCATGGGACTTGACGGGGAAAGAGCCAAAATCAATAGTGCTCTTCGAAAGTTTACAAATGATTGGCCGTTATCTAGGGTATCCATTGTATCGGATGGGTGGACAAATGTTAAAGGAAATCCATTGATAAATATTCTTGGTGTGTCTGCTAATGGTGCGGTCTTCCTTTTAGCTCATGACTACTCAGATCACTACAAGACTGGTATCAATATTGCACAACCTTTACTTTACACCATTCAAATGATTGGGCCATACAATGTCATTCAAGTCATCACAAATAATGCTTCTAATTGCAAGGCAGCAGGAGCAATCATTGAGGATAAGTATCCCAACATATTTTGGTCAGGGTGTTTGGTTCACACATTGAACTGCTAGATTTTTATCAAATTGACAATATGATCTTAGGATCTTATCTGAGAAAATAACATGCACAGCAATCAATCACAAGAGACAATAGACACAAAGATTTATCCTCGGGGAAACTATAAAGGAAAAATCCCGCAACTTCCTCAGAGATAGAATGAGCACCAATGGCAGCAGTAAAACCCAAAGACAGAAAGATGATCTCCAACAGCTGTTCTCTCTCTCTCACTTGAGCGAGCTTCTTCTCTCTCACTTATGCTCTATAGCTAGGTGAGTGTGTGTAATAAATAGAGAGGTTCACTCTCTATTTATATTAGTTTTCGACTTGACAATAACCTACCAGGGCCGACTTCTCTAAAAGACTCTAATAACCCTAGTGCCCCACAACTGTGGGGACTTTACCCCCAACTCACAAAGGAGGGTTAATCTCTATGACTTTACATGACTTGATTACATTAATGAATCTCCCGATAGGAACATCGAGGACCAATGAAATACAATATATGAAATATACAAGTGAATACATTCCGAAGTTACAAATACATGAACACTCCCTCTTAAATAGGAAGGTATTCTCTTGACACAATTCATCAGCAAGTCTTCTTCTCTAGATCATCATCAAAGCTGGATCATCACTCGATCATCATCACTGCTTCCGCTATCTCGATCAAATGGTGCTATCTCTCAATTCTTCTCGTCACAGGAAGTTCTACAAAGCCAGCCCTTTTTCATGCTGGTTGTAGGCTATTGTCCCGACCTTGGATGTTGGGAGAGCTTTTAGGTGACACTGTACTTAGGCACATCGTTGTCTATTGTTGGTGTTCTAGGGCTTAAAACAAAAAAAAAAAAAACGAGCCTGATCAATACCAAACCGGACCGGTCAGATGCTAACTCGGCTGGTTGGACCGGTTAGTTACCAAACCGGACCGATTTGGTTACCAACCGGCCGGTTCGGTAACTAACCGGTCCCCGATCCGATTTACCAACCGGTTTGACCTGGTTTGGTACCGGACCGGTGAACCGGCCGGTTCCGGTTCCGATTTTTCCAGTTTTTAAAACTATGCTTTAACCCATAATCAACTGTACCCCTTAGGTACCTCAGAATATGCTTTGCAGCAATCAGGTGAACATGTCTAGGATCCGTCAGGAACTGGCTCAATGTGTTCACAGCAAAGTAAATATCTGGTCTCGTATTCATCAAGTACATCAAGGACCCAATCATCTGACGATACATTGTAGCATCAACCGACTCTGATGAAGCATCACTCAATAGCTTCAAGTTCGATGCCATAGGTGTGGTCATGGCCTTGCAGTCCATCATACCGAACCTCTTCAGGATCTCTACTGCATACTTCCCTTGTCCCACGGAGATTCCATCTGCATTCTGCCACACCTCCATGCCTAGAAAGTAGTGCATCATACCCAAGTCCTGCATCTAGAACTCGGCAGCAAGCTTCCTCTTCGTATCAGCAATCAACCCGTCCTCACCTGTTACAAACAGGTCATCTACATACAGTAGGAGTATCACTGGGTTCCCTTCCTCAACCTTGTAGTAAAGGTTGGAATCCGCTTTACTCTTGGTAAAGCCCGAACTAGTCAGGAAGCTGTCAATTCTGTCGTACCATGTCCTGGGTGCCTGTTTCAAACCATACAAGACTTTCTTCAATTTACACACATGAGTCTCCCTGTCATGTGTCTCAAAACCAAGTGGTTGCTCCACATACACTTCCCCTTCCACTACACCATTCAAGAAAGCAGTCTTGACATCCATCTAGTGTATCTTCCATTTCATCACTGCAGCCAGGGCAAGTACTAATTTAATGGAAGTGTATCTGGCTACAGGTGCAAAAGTTTCTTCATAATCTATTCCTTCTTTCTGGGAGAAGCCACGAGCTACAAATCTTGCTTTATATTTCTCTATGCTGCCATCTGTAGCATGTTTGATCTTGTAGATCCACTTGGAAGTCACAATAGACTTCCCCTCTGGTCTTGGGACAACATCCCAGACATCATTCTTCATGATCGACTGGTACTCCTCGATCATAGCATCCTTCCATTCTTTCTTCTCTGCCGCTTCTTTTGGAAGGTTCTTTATCAATGATGTCACAAAATAGGGCTACATATCCGGAGTAGGACCTAGTTCTCTTCCTCTCTCTGTGCATTTCTTCTGGAGCCCCATATCTTTCTGCACCTTGGATAGCCTCTCGTACCCATGCAGGTTTCCTCTTGTGAGGATTCTTCTCCTGGGGTGGATCTACAGGTTCCTGGGGTTCTTCTATTTCTCGATCTTCTTCTTGAGTTGCATCGTTCATAATTGTATCTTGAATTCTGGGTACTTCAGGTTCTTCAGCAAGTCTCTTTCTGGATTTGTTGTAAGCTGAGTCTTCGTCAAATGTTACGTCCCTGCTGATGTCGATCTTCTTGAATCCTGGGAAGTATATTCTGTAAGCCTTCGAGCTTTCACTATATCCCACAAATATACCTTTCTTCCCTGAAGGATCTAACTTTGTCCTCTTTTCTTTCGGAATGAGTATGTACACTGGACAGCCAAATATTATGAGATGACTGACTTCTGGTTTCTTGCCGGAGAAGACTTCTTCAGGTGTTTTGTTCTCGAGTACTTTATGTGGAGTACGGTTCTGTACATACACAGTTGTTCTAGCAGCTTTTGCCCATAGATGCAGGGAAGATCTTGATCATGAAGCATTCTTTCTTTCTGCAACCCCATTCTGTTGTGGATTATATGGAGTGGTCAACTCCCTCTTAATCCCCGAATCTCTGCATAATTCTTTGAATGCATTTGATGTGAATTCTCCGCCATTGTCTAATCGAAAGGTCTTGATTTTCTTTTATGTGTGGTTCTCGATCAAGGCTTTGAACTCTTTGAACTTGTTGAATACTTCATCTTTGTTTTTCAAGAAGTATATCCATGTCTTCCTAGAAAAATCATTAATGAAAGAAACTTAGTATACATACACACTCAATGAACTGGATGACATTGGAGCGCATACATTGGAGTGGATGATTTCCAAGATTCATTTTGCCTTGCTCTCGCTGCTTGGAAATGTCTTCTTTGTGTTCTTTCCTTTCGCACATCCTTTGCAAACACCATCATGTTTTGCCTGTATTTCTGGAAGACCTTCAACAGCTTTGCTTGCAAGTGGCAGTGCTCTATAGTGCACATGTGCAAGCCTTCTGTGCCAAAGTTCATTTGGCTCTACTGAGTCATGGACCAAGTCTTGTTCTGGTTGGTCGTTTAGCTTGTATAATCCTCCCTCTTGCTCTCCATTCACAACTGCATCATCTATAGTCTTTCCCTTTGTCCTATTTATTGCAACGCCGTTTATTTGACGATCCCGTTCAGAGTTTATTGGATCACGAGGTGGTTTCATTGGAAAAAGACATAGGTAGCACCCACTTTTTGGTTTTGGGCAGCTTACTCAACTTATGAGCTCGCTCCTTATCTAATATTTAAGAAATTAATAGATTATATACGCGACTGTCCTAGCATTCACTCTCAAGGTTATAGTAGATAGGACATGAGGATCTATCTATGTGGGCTATCGTTTGTTAGTTCGTTTGGCTCTACTGAGTCATGGACCAGGTCTTGTTCTGGTTGGCCCTTTAGCTTGTATAATCCTCCCTCTTGCTCTCCAATCACAACTGCATCATCTATAGTCTTTCCCTTTGGCCACATAAGAACTTGGCCATCTACAAATGCAACCCTCATGCCTTTTGCATCCAATGCAAAGATGGAGAGGAGGTTCTTCTTTAGTCCTGGTACAAACAAGACATCCTTCATTTTCATAGACTTTCCAAAGTCTAACTTGTAGGAGGATTCACCACTACCTTTTATTGGATATTGGTAGTCATCCCCAAGTTTCACCTTTTGGGGTGACTCATGTTCTGATAA
This sequence comes from Pseudotsuga menziesii, assembly GCA_001517045.1. NCBI lineage: Eukaryota > Viridiplantae > Streptophyta > Pinopsida > Pinales > Pinaceae > Pseudotsuga > Pseudotsuga menziesii. The sequence goes on from LPNX010381538.1 coordinate 50,012, forward strand.
TTTCACAAATGATTCTTTGAATCCCGTCATATGCTTGGAAGCCCCAGTGTCGATAAGCCAATCCTTGCTACCATGTGTGACAGTTCCCGTGAGGGCAGAAATCAAAACATACTCTCCATCACTTGAAGAAACTTCACTTTCTTGTTTGACTCTCTTCTTGGAAGGTTCATCATCCTCTGTAGCATGAGCATGATGTCTTCTCTTGTTTCCTTTCTTCTTGTGAGAGCCACCTTTGTTTCTGGGACAGAATCTGGAGATGCGTCCTTTCTCATAACATGTAAAGCATCTAATACTAGAAAGATCTCTGTTAGATCTTCTAGGGTTGTCTTTCTGGTGAGAGTGCTTACCTTTGTGATGATGATAGTCCATTCTGCGAGAGCTTGATCTTCATTTCCCATCTTTTCCTCTCGAGCTACTATTCGAGCTTCTTCTTGTGAGCATTCCTCCCACAGCCTACTGAAGGTGACTAGCTTTCTTCTAGCACAAATCCCTTGAATGAAAGAGTCCCATAACCTAAGGAGACCATTCAAGGTGGTCATCACAATTTCTACATTCTCCACTTCTTCATCCACTGCTTCAAGTTGTTCTTTGATCTGGGAGACCCTTGTAAAGTATGATTGTACGGTCTTCGCATTCTGGATCTTCACATTCTTCAACTAGCTCCTCAAAGTCATCTTCCGGTTTATGTTCTTCCCTTCAAATATCTTGGTCAGGGCATCAAACATTTCTTTAGGTGTCTTTAGGGAGGACACCTGTGGTATGAGGTGATCCTCAATGGAATCAGCAATAATTCTCTTAGCCATGACCAATTTCTTCTTGTGTAAGGCCTTAGCCTCATCTCCCTCTGGAATTGGAACCTCTTCACTAATGTAAGAGTCCAACTCATTTTCTTCTAGGACCAGGGAGATCCTATACTTCCAGGCTCGGAAGTTATCAACTCCCTCAAGCTTTTCACCAAGCTTGGTGTGATGAGACATCTTAATTGAGAACCTCAAATGGAAATACAAAAGATTTAGATCTTACCAATTTGAGAAGCTCAAAACTGGATCTGGAGCTAATCTTCTACAGTGTTGGTTTTCTGGTTCCAGGGCGAATTAGGGTTTGACTTTCCCGGACTTCTACCCAACCAAAAACCTCGATTTTTGTCTCTAAACTTCGATTTTGAGGAGGAGAGCAATCCTAGCTTGGGCTCACTCAAAAATTCCTCTTCAGTGAAAAGCCCTAATTTCCCGATGTAGTGGTAGGTCAAAAACTGAGAGTGCTCAGAATCAGATTCTGCTTCGACATAAAGATGCGTCCATCAATGGAGATTCGGCCTAGCCTTCTTTTGCTGATGGATTGTGGAGAGAGACCCAAAAAGTAAGAAGCCCTAGCTTCCGCAACTGCACAGTGTCTTCTTCTCAAGTTAGCTTTAATACCATGTTAGATTTTTATCAATTTGACAACATGATCTTAGGATCTTATCTGAGAGAATAACATGCACAGCAATCAATCACAAGAGACAATAGACACAAAGATTTATCCTCGGGGACACCATAAAGGAAAAACCCCGCAACTTCCTCAAAGATAGAATGAGCACCAATGGCAGCAATAAAACCCAAAGACAAAAAGATGATCTCCAACAGCTGTTCTCTCTCTCTCACCTATGCGCTATAGCTGGGTGAGTGTGCGTAATAAATAGAGAGGCTTACTCTCTATTTATACTAGTTTCCGGCTTGACAATAACTTACCAGGGCCAACTTCTCTAGGAGAGTCTAATAACCCTAGTGCCCCACAATTGTGGGGACTTTACTCCCGACTCACAAAGGAGGGTTAATCTCTATGACTTTACATGACTTGATTACATTAATGAATCTCCCGAAAGGAACATCGGGGACCAATGAAATATACAAGTGAATACATTCCGAAGTTACAAATACATCAACATGAACCTTTTGATGCATGATATTGTTAAGATGAAGGACCCTAGTTACTGATGGATTGGTGCCTTGTACAAGAGAGGTAAGAAAATAATAAAATTTATCACCAATCATAGCATGGCACACCACATTTTTCGCAATCACTCGAGGTTGGAGCTATTGAAGATTGCGAAGACTAGATTTGGTAGCTACTACCTCACCTTCAGGAGGCTTTTGAAGGTAAGAAAGGCATTGGCTAGTATGATCTCAAGTGATTCATGGCAGAGATTGAAAGACAGAGTTGCAAGTGCATCTGATAGACATGACTTTTAGGATGTGGAGGACACCGTTCTTGATGGTCATTTCTAGACACAGGTTAAATATGTTCTACAGTTCACCAAGCCCGTTTATAATATGATTCGTTTTGCAAATACAAATCAGCCGGTGATTGGGGAGGTGCATGAGCAAATGGATAGCATGCTTGGTCGTATCAAAGACATTGTTGAGCAAAGAGATGCAATTTTGCATGACCATATTCATAAACATGTGGTCAAAAGGTGGGATAATTTGAATTTTCCACTCCATGCCCTTGCATATGTCCTTACCCCAAAATATTATTCTCCATCTTGGTTGGCCCAACCTGCACCTGGCGGTGGAGTCGAGGAAAAGACCACACACAGATCTAGAGGTGCAAAATAGGTATATGCTTGCATTAGACAAGTTGGTCCTTGATGAGGAGGAGTGTGTTCAAGTACGGAGTGAATTGAACCAATACATCAATGAACATGGAGTCTTTGGTACCTTGCATGCAACCAAAGATCAAGAGAGGTTGGATCCTATTCGTTGGTGGAACATGTATGGCAGTGGTGCCACATATTTGCATAAATTGACGGTGAGGGTGCTTTCACAGGTTGTCAATAGTTCTTCTGCAAAGAGGTGTTGGAGCACCTACAGCTTCATCCACAACATCAAGAGAAATAGTTTGAATACAAAACGGGCCGAAAGTTTGGTTTATGTGCACTACAACTTGAGGTTGTTGTCCCATTATTGTGAAGCGTCCAAGAATGATAGAACTTTTTTGACTTGCAACAACAATCCAGAGGAGGCTAATGTGGAGGATGGAGCCATTGCATTAGAGCGCTTGGAGGATGAACTATTGGGTGATCCTCATCCAATTCATACATCATATATGCCACCCCCAACCACCAGCAGGTTTACAGATGCAGGAGTTTTTCCTATAGCTTGACAACGTCCGACAATCCGTGGGGGCCATTCATCTTTTCTTGTATTCCACGATCACTTCCACCAGCTCCTATTCCACCTAGAACACGAGAAAAAAAATTGGAAGTTTCTCGTGGCAAGAGGAAAACTTAGTAGATAGTATCATAATACTTTGTATTTCATGTTTATTATGGCCTATTTTGTAAACATTACGGCCTACTTTGAGGTTTGAAGTTTGAACTTTAAATTGTTGACTACATCTTGATTCTTATCATCTTATGATCTTACAACTCTTTGGTATTGAATATGATATTATGATGCTTTGTTTCATTTCATGGTTGATGTTATATGTTAGAGTCTAGACTGTTAGAGTTTGTTGATGGCAAATATTATATGTTGAAATTTGAAGATGTATGTTGTTGATGATTGATCACTTGATGACAATGCTACAAGTCATAGCTCCTAGATGATTGATGTTATATGTGACATGTGTATTAATAGTTATATCTATGTTTTCTATAGCTAATTTGGTATAATACATGTTTTTTTAAATATATGCATCAAAATATATAAAAATATATATTATATAAAAAACGCTCCTAAAACACTCCCAAATCAGAATCTTTTGAAAATTTCGCTTTTCGCTCCCGCTCCCCACTCCCAACAGCCTTGATCCAATGATACCAGACACGTCCAAACGGACCCTCATGTCCTGTGTCTTCGTGTCGAACACAAATATGATGAGGACATGTGTCCAACAGGCGTTTTGACTGTGTCCATTTTCGGGACATGATCAAAAACATGTGTTGGACACAGTTTGGACAGTGTCTCGACCTACACAGTCTGTCCCGAAAACAGGACACGAAAAAGGCAGAAAAGATGCCCACGACTTCTTCAAAACCAATTTTTGTCTCATTCTTTTTCATTTGCAAGTGAAGACCAGGCTTTGAGAGTGGTTTTTTTTGCAGATGAAGAGCATTTTAAGCATTTCCAAGGGTTTGCAAGTGATTTGGAGGTGGATTTCATTGGGAGCATTGCAAGCTTACCACCAAGCAACAAAAAGAATGTCTCAATCAGCTAGGGCAGCTGGTAAAGGGCAAAGGAAAGGGAGAAATAACCCATCTAGAGTCTTCCCTTCTCCTCCTCCTCCAAGCCTAAGTTCATCTACTCTTTCTATGCTCCATCTACTGCTAGTGGAGCTCAAGCTCCATATAACCTTTTATTATCAAGACAACATACCCTTTGTGGAAGCATGTGACAAGGATATTAGGGCCTGGGGCAAAGCTTGGGAGGGGAGGTAATGTGATTTGGACTTGCTATTTCTACAAGAATGAGTTTAACAGCACCTATTACCAAGTCAAGGGCCATTTGTTGAACCTTCCTTGTGGACTTGTTGCATGTAAAGCAGTGAGTGTTACCCAATGAAGGGAGATGGAAAGAGAGGATCACTTTGGGTTGGGGAAGGTGGCAGCAGCAAGTAATAAACAAAAGAATCCGGATCCTATTCCATTATTAAGGAAACCCTCTAGCACTAGGCTCCACCTAGCAGATATGGGAGTAAGGTTGATGTTCAACCAATAAGAAAGAGGCCAACTCCAACTGGTCCAACGGCCAGGATTTCCCAACAAGAGGCGCGAGATGAGGTGGACCTTACCATTGCATTCTTTTTCTATCTCAACTTCAATTCATCCAATGTTACACGGTCACCATTGTTTATTGAGATGTGTCAAAGTCTACTTGAACAAGCTCCAATTGGTTATGTGCCTCCTAGTTCAGAGAAACTTAGAACCACATTGTTGGTTAAGGTAAAGGAGGTGGATAAAATCTTAGAGCCAATTAAATCAACATGGCCCTCATCTGGTGTCAATATTAATTCTGATGGATAGACGGATGCAACACACCATCCACTCGTCAATTTCATGGTGTCTTCCCTAAATGGACCGGTGTTCTTGAAAACAGTGGATGCTCTTAAGAAATACAAGGATGCACAATATGTGGGTGAGTTGTTCATCAAAGCCATTGAAGATGTAGGTATTGATTCTTATGTACAAATCATCACAAATAATGCACATGTTTGCAAGGATATTGGCATGATTGTGGAAGTTAAATATCCATAGGTATTTTGGACACCATGCATAATTGCATTGTTCATTCTTTGAACTTAGCACAAGATTCATCTAGATGCTAAGGGAAAGGTTGTTTTATAGATTTGAGTTGTAGACTCATTTATACTTGCTTTTATTGCTCTTACAGGTATTTTGGACACATTGCATTGTTCATTCCTTGAATTTAGCACTGAAATCTATTGCTTCGGATATGACATGGATTGGCAACTTTATTGATGGTTGACGTCATACCCGTAATTTTGTACAAAACCACACCAATGCCCTCACAATCTACAAAGAGTACACGCATCTTTCATTGTTGAAGATTGCAAATACTCGGTTTGCTTCCTCATTCATCATGCTTAAGAGGCTGAGGGAGGTCAAAACCGCTCTTGGGTCCATGGTTATTTCATAGTTTTGGTCTTTTTGGAGAAAGACAAATCAAAATGCTTCATAAAAGGTAAAGGACATAGTGTTAGATGATGGTCAGTGGCAAAGGGTAGATCTTACCATTAAGATCATGGAACCAATCATTTCTTTGTTGCGGTTTGTAGACACAAACCAACCCATCCTAGCAGATGTTTATGAGGGATGGGACTCCATGATTGAGTCCATGAAAACCATTGTTATGGCGAATGAGTGTCTCGGGTATGAGGCATCGACAGAGAACTTATGGTCCACCATACAAGATATTCTTATCTCCAGGTGGGATAAGAATTGCACACCCTTGCATTACTTGGCCCAATCACTGAATCCCAAGTTCTACAATCATGAATGGCTTAATGGTGGACCCTCACACAATCTCCCTCCTCAAATAGATGGAGAGATCTCACAGGGGAGAAAGATAGCATTTAGATGGTTAAATCAGGATAGAGACTCACTTGATGAGGTGGAGGAGGGATTTGTAGAGTTTTCCACTCCTAGTGGGAGATTTGGAGAGACAAGGGGGTTAAGAAACCCTATGCTTGGTAAGCAACTCATAAAGCAACATGCCCTATTCTACAAAAGTTATCCTCAAGGATCACCTCTTAAGTTACATCATCCTCTAGTAGTGAGAAAAATTGGAGCACATGGGAACTTGTACAGTTTGAAGAAGAGAAAGCTTGAGTAGTCCAGGGCAGATACGATGGTGTGTGTGCACACCAAACTTCATCTTATTTACAAGCAAAGGGAGGAGTGGCTGAAGGGAAAGACAAAGATGTGGGATGTGTTCACTAATGATATGGGCCTAAACAACAATGTTGAGTTGGCATTAACCAACATGATCTTAATGATCCAGTGCTAGTGCCAGTCACTTTTGATGATGTGGTCCTCTGGAAGGGCCATCCTCCACACCAATAGATGTAGATCCTGAGATGGGCAGAGTGGCAGAGGAGGAGAACAAAGAAGAGAGCGGTGATGAGTTTGTTGATTCAGGCATAGAGGAGGAATATTGACATATGAGATTCTTCCATCTTGATCTACCCCTTTTTGTATTTACTATTTACCAGTGACATTCCAACATCTATGTAATATATTTTTATTTTGACCACTTAATGAGAAATATGGTTTCGACATCTTGATCTACGATCTATGTGTCTCATTGTGATTTATGAATGTGTAATGTGTATTGACTCTAATTTCTATTGAATATTTGTAAATGTTCTAATTTCTAAAAAAAAAACTGGATCTATATGCTTATTTTTAATGTATATATATAATTTTTAATATATATATATATATTATGTGTCCTTTGTGCCCTGATTTTGGGGCTCACCGTGTCTGTGTCAGATACTCGTAATTCTGTGTCCTCCATGTCCCATGTCCTTATGTAAAGTGACTTAGCTCATAACATATTTCCTTGAAGGATTTGGGTATCAAGTTTGAAATTTGTTCTCATATTTAGCAGTTGCCTTGAGAACAAAAACGACCTTTCATATTTGCTACAGACTATCACTACAAACGCTAAAAAATTTCTCCATCAACAACGACAAAAGTTAAAGGCCTTACTCTGCCTCTATTTTGCAACAAAACAGTACCTTGTTGGGACGTATTGTAGTTCATTATCATTTAAGAAGTCAGTATTAAGGTCTTCAAACAGTGGTTCTAATGATCATGCCCTTCTAAAAATTTTATCCTCTGTTTTGTTTGTGCTTTGTATACCACTAATTTACAGGCCCATACTATTGAAGGGGATCAGTCCCTCTTTGTTGTTGTTTCATATACTGTTGCAGATCTGAAAGGTATTGTTATCACGAATCTTGTAGTTGCCTCGTAAGGTGATCCTATCGAGGATGGCAGAGGGGAAAAGAAACTAAAGTCGTGACCTACGATATCCAAGACCTCTGAAAGAACTCAGATGGCACGTCAATCAAGGATACCAGCACTTTAGACTCTGTGTAGATAATAAGCCAAGGGGGCGTCCTTATAACGAAGATGACCCTAAAAATGAGGAATGAAAATAAATAATCCAGGGAAACTTGATTATATCACTTAGCAAGATGGTTAATTAAAATTTGGCACAACTACTAAGAGGAATCGTGATCCTATGTGAAAAGCCCCTAGGGTTTTGGCGGTGAAGAATCAAATCTATGGGCAAATGGAAAAATTGAAATGATTTAGGCACTAGAATGGATTAATAGGTATTAGATAAGACAATTAAAGGTGAAACTAGCAATACCCAGTTTGTGAAATGAAAGATAACCACTTCTTCCAAGGAGAGCGTCCTTACCCTAAGGATAGACTAGTGATTTGAGTGGGAAAATGGAGTCCAATGATCATGAATCTTTAGATCTAGGGGTTTGGGATTATTTACAAAGTGGGTTTTGACTTTTAAACCTAGTTGCAAACTAGAACCTACAAATCTAAAAATCGAGGGTTTTAAACTTAGGGTTTTATTATTATTATGCTCGAGTGGATTGAAATAATGGAGATAGAATAACGTACCTTGTGAAAACGTACCTAAAAATTATACATAAATGCCAGAAAGATGAGGATACTCCTGTAGAGATCAAATGAAAGTTTTTCCGAAGATCTAGCTCCTTCCCAAAAGGCCAAGCGGACAGGTGTGCCCCTCTTCCTGCCAAACCAAGGAAATATCAATCAGATTAACAAGAAACCGAGCCACTACAAACGAAGACAAATGATAAGAGAAATAATTGGTCATAGACAAAATCACTCTCTATTCGGAACAAATCCAAAAGAGAAACAAATAGTGGGTTTCCCCAAATGATGTGCCCCACCCAAATGGTCTCTCTACCTGCAGCAAAAAATTAATCCATAAAAATAATACTAGATATTTGCCAAATATCTTTCATTGCAAAGGAAAAATAGTTTCAATCACAATTGCTAACATTCGATCCATAAGAACACAAATATTTCTCACAAAAGAATTTCTCTATTCCAATAAGCTAAGAGCCAAAATTCTCGATGAGATACAATGAGGCAATCACAACTCTTAAATAGATCAAGAGTGCGTCCACATTTTAACCAACATCAATCCAACAGTGGGGATTAAAACAGCATCAACGATGGAGATCTTTTAATTTTACATTTACATGGATCAACTTAGACAAATATATTTGAGGGGGGCGAATTACCTCATAAAGACCATTTTTAGAACATAATAAATCATTATTTTTGCAAATTTGACACTCAAGGGACATGGAGGGTCATTAGGGGGTCCCCCCATACATATTTCTAAAGATACAACTTGATTTACACACTTTTATTTTGGCCATTTTGTCCAATTTCGCCCAATGGGGGATGTCCTCCCTAAGAGAGCCAATAAAATAATCCAGAAGATCAAACTCACTGAAACTTATGCAAATACGTCTGGAGGCCATAATAAATCATCCAGAGAAATTCCTTTGCCATTTCCTTGACCACACAAGCCAAATCGATTTCTTCAGTGATTTCCTAGTTCAATTTTTAGTGGTACATCCTCTAAAAAATATAATAATCATCATAACTTCATTCAGGCTGAGAACTGGGATTGACTGACTGCACATAAATGTCTGGAGACATAGTAGAATGGTACAAGTGACTACTCATACCCCCTGGAGCACTGTGGGGCCCTAGGAGAACCATATTAACTGCAATCTGTAATAGAAAATATGACCTAACCAATAATAAAGTGATAATAATCAGTAATCATGAAATCTGGGGCCAAACTCTAAAAACTAAAACCGCAGTATTGGTCCTAGGCATGTCTGGAGCAAATATAAGCACTGACAAATTTTTGTAGCCACTGCCTTGGGAACCGTGTTTGACTCGGTCAACTAGTTTGACCTGGTCAAAGTACCCAAACTGAAGGTGAGATAATGAACTGAAATGATCTTGCATGCATCCAAGGTAAGAACTACTCCAAGAAGTATATTAAAACCCAACTTAAATCATGCTAATCAAAATCATGGTGACAATAGTAATAACAAAATATACTTGTGTCTTTGAATCTTCTGGAAGTCCCTTGCATATGCCATACTTACAAAGTTTAATCAATTTGCTAATGCTAGGTGAAGATGGAAAACAAGGCTAAGGCAGCAGGGTAACGACTTTTGATTAACGTTAACTATATGATCTCTCTGAATGCTGACAAATACACAACCACAATGACATACGCATCACAAATAACAATAGGGAATGGTGGTGTCTCACAAGTGGATGAGTTGATCTGAAAATAGTCAATTCAACTTTAACAACATGTCTATGGGCTCACATCCAAGCTAATAATCAAGCTCTGTGAGGATCCTTTCTACGACCCTTGCGTTGAGTACACAAGAAACTATAGTGAAGAGATCCTAGGGGACACTTGGAATTAGTTGTCCCTTACTCTATCTCACATCAAAACCCACTGGCTCCGTGAGGAATTAATCATTAAATTTCAATAAGATGGCCAATAGTCTTTAGATTTTGCATTTATTTATCCACTGCTTTTTAGCCTTTCACATTTCATTTCATAGCGTTTTTTGAGTTGTGTCTAAAGACACAGTTTGCAACTTTATTTAAGGGCTTGCATTTCTCAACATATAACTCATAATGCATGTAATGATGGTAGGCATATTGCTTCAAGTTTTAGCTGACACCTTTCGAGCAACTAGGGGGAAATATCCACAGTCAGGACCAAACATCGAGGGAAACCGACCAGAGAGGTCAAGGCTTCAAAACCCAACTCGCCTAAACTCAGGAACCAACACCAGCGGGTTCTCCTGGCCCAGAAGGATCAAGGCGTCGGCAAGTTTTGTTGCACGACTCGGAGCAGAGACACAAAACAACATGGGATCCGTCATGCATAGGGGTCAAAGTGGAGAAGATTATCTTCAATCTCATAGGTCTCAATCAATCATAAGTCATGGGTAAAATCAATCATGAATGATACTGCATGGATGAAGAAAAGTGATACATGAAACCAGCATAGCACTAAAGTTTAAAAGTTGTGTAAAGCATGGCATAAACAATGGTCTTCAACATCAAATTCTCTAATCATTCTCAACACAAATTAATCATCATTGGAACATATAATATAAGCATAGGTCACCATAATCATCATAGGAATAGATCCATCATAGAAGCAATCAGAGCAATGATCCATGATCAAGATCTACCTATGCATTTGTGGGTCGAAGCAGCAATAACCGTAGTCTATGTACAGAATAGAATATCTCACAATGCTCTTGGAAACAAAACCCCAGAAGAAATGTTTACTGGTGAAAAACCCTAAGTAAGCCACCTGAAGATATTTGGTTGTCCCGTGTACTGACATGTTCCAAAGGAGAAAAGCTCAAGATTGGACTCTTCAGGAAAGAAGGGAATATTTGTTGGATACAGTGACCAGTCAAAAGCTTATAGAATCTAAATTTCAAGTTTCCGTCAGATCAAGATCACCAGATATGTTACATTTGATGAAGATACAGCCTTCACCAAATCCAGAAAGATCTATGCAGATGAAGATCATGAAGAAGAGGAGGGGGCTCCTAGAACCATAGAAGCTACCGGACCACCAGTTAGAGACATTGAAAAAGATCCTATACTAGAATATCATGACATGGCAGAACCCCAAGGACCCATGGAAACACCTAAGGAGATGATTTCAACAAAGAAAAGACAAGCATGCGCTCATGATATAATCAGAGAAGCAGAAAGATATGCTGCACCAAAAGGAAGTAAGAAACAAAGAATCTACTCTAACTATGTGGCATTAATGTGCAACCTTGTTGATGGAGAACCCACATGTTTTGAAGAAGCTTCAAAGAAGAAGGAATGGATGAAAGCCATGATCGAAGAATACCAATCTATAATAAAGAATGATGTTTGGGATGTGGTGCCAAAATCAAAGGACAAGTCAGTAGTTTCTTCAAAATGGATTTTCAAGACAAAACATTTAGCAGATGGCAGTACTGAAAAGTTCAATGCAAGATTTGTCGCACGAGGATTTTCACAAAAAGAAAAAATTGATTATGAAGAAACCTTTGCACCAGTAGCAAGATATACTTACATCATAACTATCCTTGCCTTGGCAGCCAAGATGAATTGGAAGCTACATCAAATGGATGTAAAAACAGCCTTTCTAAATCGTGTCATTGAAGAAGAAGTATATATTGAACAACAACCAGGATTTGAGACTCACGACAAGGGGACACATGCATGCAGATTAAAGAAAGCTCTATATGGGTTAAAACAAGCAGCCAGAACATGGTATGAAAGAATTGGTGGACTCCTAATAAACTTGGGCTTTACCAAAAGTAAAGTTGATTCCAACCTTTACTATAAAGTTGTAGATGATGGGATCATGATATTATTGTTGTATGTAGATGATCTATTTTTTACAGGAAAAGAGAAGCTAACCAATGTGTAAGAAGAAACTTGCAGCAAAATTTGAGATGAAAGACCTTGGCATGATGCATTATTTCCTAGGTTTTGAAGTATCGTAGTTTTCAAATGAGATTTTCCTAAACCAAGGAAAATATATAGTTGAGATCCTAAAGGAATTTGGGATGTTGGATTGCAAGGCAATGAACACTCCGATGGTGAAAAACTTGAAGCTCCTAAATGATGACTCTCCAAAAAGAGTAGATGTCATATTATACAGACATATTATTGGCTCACTGATGTATTTGACAAATACAAGACCAAGGGTACATTGGATTGTGGCCTCAGATATGCAGCCGACAGTGAGTTCAGATTGTATGGCTATGCTGATTAAGATTGGGCAGAAAGTGATGAAAACAAAGAGAGCACTTCAAGATGTTGTTTTAGTTTGAGATTGTTGCCGCCTAATTCACACTTTAAGGAACAGGAAAGTCACAACCTGCTATGTGTGTCCTTGGGGGCAAGCGAGAGCTGGAGACCACTGTCACCACAGTCCACAACTCCTCCGTTTAGGCAAGATCCCAACAGAGACAAGGGGGGAAGTCCCTACGGAAGACTAAGTTCCAGATTTATTAATTAATTACAAATTAAAGGGATCTTTTTAAGGTGGTGAGGCTAAGACTTTATACTATCTAGGGAATGACAAGCATCATGCAAATGCAAAGATTTCCTTTTAATGACAAGCAGACCTTGAGATAAATATAGACTAGTGCCTATTAACAAATGGAGTCTAAGGATAAATTACAACTTTACAAATTTACAAATAAAATTGAAATCTAAATTGATTAACCCACAGTTTAGGTGTTATCCCAATCAAAACCAGGTTACAATATGGACAAATGAATACTATGAACAATATAAACAATAATGAATGAGCAGTTAAGCAGTATTAACAATATCCACAGTTGTATCAAATGTTATGAACAGATTGAATAAATGAAACAATTATTAAGCTTTTACCCAAAAATGTTGAAACGAAATGAATCAATTGTGTTACACAAGATCTACAAATTACTAAACAATGTGATTACTTGAATTAAAGATGCTACCACAAGATTTTGCGAAAACTGAAAGGAAAAACTTGCAATGAAATAAAATGTGAAAGTGCTTGCATTAAAAACCTTGAACAGCAAGGCAAAGATAAATAGCAGCGACCTGTGTTTGTAGGACGTTTTGCAATGTCTCTTGGTTCGTTTTAGGTAGATTTTATTAAGGTTTTTCCTCTTGAAGTTTAGTTCTCGAACCAGTGATGTGACTACCCCAATCTAGTATTTCTCAAGTCAAAGAAAGAATGCTGGTGCACTCAACAAAGTGGGAGCAAAGCCCACCCGTAGCTCCCAGGTCAAACCCCAATGTCCTGGTGCTCAACAAGGGGGACGTAGAACGCCTAGAGACCCCCCACAGTCTTCTACCCCAAGTCGCCTCCGAGGTCACTGTTTTTAATCAACAAGAAAAATTACGAGATGGATGCCTATTAAACTAAAACTCCTCTATCCCCTGTCGTATCTCGCGAGTACCCCGAAGGGTGATAACCGAGTAGAGGAACAGGGGGTAGTGAAGTTGTTGTTGGTTAATTTTAGGGGTAAATTTTAATCTTGGTGATTAGCATGCAAGGTTAATTTTATATTATCAACAAGATCAACCAAGCGGTATCCCTTATGGGAGGTGCTGGTACTTGATCTTGGACTGAAAAATAAAGTGAAGATTTGTAGCAGAAAAAGAGTGTTGTTTTAATTAAACTAAGCCCCCACTTCTCCTGCTTTTCATACCCAACTTGAAGTCCCTAAAGGGAGATGACAAGTGGGCAGAGGATACACCGGATCGGTGGGTTGTATGGTTACTCTTTTTGACAGAAAATAAAATTAAAACTACTTTGAAAGGAAAATGCAACTAGCTAAACAATGCCTAACCGCACAACAATCTCTTTTACAGAGATGGTGGTCTGTAACAGAGATAGGTGGGTAATCAGGAATAAAACTTGCTTAAATCTAAACAACTAGTTTCTAAGCTATCTCTACACTATTCATATACAGATTTATAGCAGAGAATACCCCAAAGAGAACTTCTCTTTTGGGGTTTACAATCCTTTAGAAGAGAAGAGAAGAAGTGGTTTTTGGGTCCCTTTTGGACCAAAACTTTTTCTGGGTTTTTTCTAGGCAATTTTGGGCGGCATAACCCCCTCTTCTATGCATTGTTATCCAACTTTTTGTGCCTTAAGTTGGGTTACCTAAGGAGCCGCCAGTTGACAGACTTGTTCAAAGTCTGATTCCAGTGTATCAGTTGATCCGTC
>LPNX010381539.1:0-24210 GCA_001517045.1 Pseudotsuga menziesii
GAGGGTTTTTACTTACCCCGACACCCCTAAGACTATTTTGACCCATAGTTCCGCTTACAAATTTCCTAACTAACCGCGGAGTTACCCTATGTGGAATATGTGCCCCAACAACTGGAATGAAATGATTGTAAAATAAAATAACTGAAAGCAAATGATAGGAAACAAATGACTGAAAGCAAATCTATGCGCTATCTACTTGTTTAACTACTGAAATAAAACTAAGCTAATGCAATACAAGAAATAAAATGGAATTTACTATTATCTAATGAAAACAAAATGGAAATTAAACTAGACTAGCTAAAACAGAAAAGAAAGAACTGAATTAAACAAAGAAATGAACCTCTGGTTAATGAGGGGCCCTCTCAACAATTAGGAGTGATGTCTGCAAACTCCTACTCAAACACAATCTTCAACAACAATGCATACAACTCTTTATTCAATTTCAGAAACAAAATTACAGTGTTTATGAACTGCTTTAACAAAATACTTCTGTAAATATCCTGACTAACTTTTCTCTATATTCAGAGACAAATATATATAGTTTACATGAGAGATGAGAAAGTTGATCTGCAAAGGTCGACTGCTCTCTATTTTTAGTCAAACTTTAAAGGCACATAATTGATTTCATGCCAACGCATGAAGGTCTTCCTTCTTTAGCATGAGAGTGACCTCTACAGCGTGAATAGGGCGTGATATTCCTCCTTTAACATGGGCAGATCCTCTTTAGCGTGGCGTCAATCCCTTCCTTAGCATGGTTGATGGGCTGATGTTGATCGTAGGCTTGTAAACAACAGCAAGTTTCTGGAACGCAGGTCATTCATCAGTGTGAGCATGTGGAATGGTGGTGTTGTGTAGAGCAAAGGGTGGCGACACAGTCGATCTTCTAGAACGTAGGTTGTTCTATCCCTTAGATGCACAGGGTTGTGATAGTTTAATATTAAAATAGAGGAGGCCATGAGTAAACAAAAAATTTCCATTGATTTGAACGCATGGATAGTGATCATCTAGGTGGAGATCCTTCTAGACGCATGGATGATCAGTTCGGTTACCAGTTGTTTCATGTTTAAATGCCCAAAACCGGTTATGGACAGCGCGCGGGATAATGGGCGAGTTGAACAACGAACTAAACGGAACACTAAGCCATGAGCTGGATATATACTGGGCATCGATCTAGGACAAACATGGAAAACCATCAGTGAATTTTGCGCAACGGCTGGATGATGAGCTGAATGCCAAGCTCGATCATGAGCTAGACATATTGTGCGAAAGGGAGGATGAATGCGTTTTGGTGTTAATTTTCCCAAACGAACTATAAAATCTGCAAATGAATATATATCAAATAATACATTAAATAAGCTTTAAATAATATAATTTTGAGTTAATAAAATTATAAAAATCATATTAATAACCAAAGTTGTAATAACATCAAATTTGTTCTTACCTTGTGCTGAAATAACGATCTACAAGACATAAAATATACTAAAGATAATCAAATATGCGTTTAAATGTGTTATTTAATTGCCAAAAATTATTATAAAATGACACTCAACAATTGTCGTTTTTGGATGAGGGTGCATTGTTGAAGGAATATTCTAGCTTTCCAATATTGGGAAAAAGCTTATCCATCTAGAGGTAATCACTAGTGTGCTTTTCATGGAATATTTTGTTGGGTTTAATTTCTAAGTCAAGTGGTAAGGATCATGTTTCTATTATCACTATACTTTCCTATCAAGCAAAGATGTTATTCTTACCTATGGAAGTGTGCCTTGAATGAGGGAGTCTCTTTTGTTGACTTTTTCACTTGGACTCATATTTTTATGTAGAAGTTAAGAACCTCACTTGGGAGTAATATTTCTATAATGTGAAAGTGTTTCTTTTATCTTTTTGTCCATGCAAATAAATATTTTCTTCCTTGTGAAGTAAACTCAAAGTATGAAAGAATATGATCACTCTACTTGAATGGTTTTAGGACCCTTTTTGTGGAGATCTTATGCATTCAACTTCCTTGGAAGAGGGAACATCACTTGAGGAGTATTTTTGGCATCCATTTGGTGTATTATTAGAAGGATAGGTTTCCCACATTGGAGGAATTCTAGTGAAAAATTTCACATATTTTCCCTTCCTATGCAGTCCGGATTCATGCACCTTATTTGGAGAAATCTTCTTGAAGTTACTCTCTTATTTCTTGTATTCTTGGTGGCATGAAGGTTCCCTCCATGGGCAATTGTAGATCCCTTATTTCAATCTATTCTAGGGAGATTTCTATTTTAAACTCTGAATCCCATTCTACAAGATATAGGGAGTTCTATTGAGTTGGTTAATCGTTATATTCACTTGAGTTTGCTACCATTTCATTACATTGTTTTTATTTCATGTGAACCTGAGAGAGAATACCCTTTAGTGAGAGCTAGAGGTCATTCTAATATTGTTCATGTGATTCCATCAATGGAATTGGTGAGAGAAGGTTCTTTGGAAGTGATTTGTCATACCATGCAGTGTTATGAAGTTGAAGACAATATCTCCAAACTATGGAAGGGATAAAGGTATCTTTTTTTATGGTGGCTTAATACCATTCCATTAGTGTGTATCAATATGATTACTTTTACTTGAATTTTCTGAGTTGATTCATATTGGGGAAGGATCTATTAATTTTCTACTATATTTGGTTCCATATTTCATAGAATTCAAGGAACTGTGATCATAAAAAAATTTAAGAGTATTTACTTCACTGTTTTCTATGTTTTTATAAGAAGATATGCATGGTATGCACCTTTTGAGTGCAGATTTGAAGTATTTAAGGTGCAGACCTTTTGGTAGGCACATTTTGGAGAGATACCTTTCTCTTGAGGGTTCACTAAGTGAACTTGTTACATAGCACGTTCGTTCGTAGGACATGAAAGAATATCCCTAATTTCACTAAATATTGGAAAATACTTCCTAACATTGTATTATTGAACCCCCCTCATAATATATCTTTCCAATTGTTAATAAAACCCCTAGTTTCACCACATATTGTAGGTATCCATTTTATCAACCCATTGTTAACACCCCCCTTTATATCATATTTTAAAGTTGTAACAACAAGAGCGATAACACATCTTAGAATAAGAAAACAAGATGAGAATAAAATATAGTATAACTTTTTTAATGATCCCCACGGGATTGCAAGGGAGACTGATTCGTTTGTATGTTGGATAGTGGAAGACACAACAAAATAGTAATGGGGAAGGAAAAATACATAAAAGGAAACCTAGTCAAGAGATCAATGTAAGAATGAATCTAAAATACTGATAGTCCAATAGTCAATGCAATGCTTATAAAATATGAGAATTGCACATGTTTCACACCAAAACCTACTAATCTACCAACTTTGCATCATGTAACTACAAGTATAGCCATAGATAGATCATGTTTTCTATAAGCTTAATAAATTGAACTCCATAAAATATTTTTAATAATCTTAATAAATGTTTTGTATTCTTTTTTTTTAAAGCTATTTGTATCTGATTTATAACACATGCATAATAAAATATGGTAAAATAACACTCTTATTGTTTGGATAATCTATGGGTAGATATATTCTTATGCTTAAACTATTCCAAATTTAGTGAACACAGATTCTTCCAGAACTAATGAATCTTATTTCTATATTTATACAAGATCAAAATTAGTCGAAAATTAGAGAAAATTCTCTTCATTTCCTATTTTACATCTTAAAATAAATTAAATGACACTTCCATATACATTTAACATTGGTTATCCAAGAGGTTATTGATTTTTCTTGGGTCTAGAAGTATTCTATTTTGGAATATTTGTAATTTTATTTAATTGGGAAGAGGTTTTTGTATGAAACTAAGAAAAAAATCCTCATTTTTTTATGTATATGATCCTTCTTTGGTATATTTTAAGATCATTGCATTAACTAGGTGTTGAGGCCTGGAAATTCGCAGGCAACAACAGCAAGGGATTCTCCCCAATCAACGTTCCCAACTAGCCCGTTGACTGTTTGGTGTAGGGAATCCATCCGGTTTCCGGTCCGGCTACCGTAGGTCAAGTAACAAAACAAAGGTTTTACCGGTTACGGCCCGGTCCACCGATTTTTTGTATTTTTGACTTAATGTATGAGATGCATATACCTAATTAACCATGCAGGGTGATGAGGATGCAGGAGCAGTCACAATGTGATGCACAGGTTCTTACCTCTCGTCTTAAGGCTCACATGCATCTATATCACATATGCAGTAATGAAATGAACTAACTATCTATCTATCTACCTATCCCTGGGGAGCCAGAATATGATTTATTTATGAGTAATGTCAACTATTCAAGCATTATAAACAGAAATTACAGGTAGGTGATATTCTTATCTACAACACATGAAAGATTAAAGATATTTCAACAATCAGATAGCCAACTGTTTCATAAGTAGCATACATTACTCATGGTGACATTTCCACAAAATGAACCAGAAATCATTTAAACAAGGACATAGGTTCAAATGGTTAGAACGATCTCATGGTTAATGGACAAAAACTAGAAAAACAAAATAGTTCATCTTTCAGTCATCCACATCATAACATTTGGAAATTCCACCAATCTTTCTCCAGCAGGAAAACCATCTTTCTTTATTGCAAAGAGAAATAGTTCGTCTTACAATATTGCTTTCTAGTCTAAATGGGAAAAAGTCCTTTTCCCTTCTAAGCTTTCTATCTTTATACAAAAGGGTGAGACTGTTGGTTTGTCCAAAGTGACCTTTGGGCTTCCCAACCCCTCGTTTCCCAACATTTTGCATTTCTTAAAAGTTTTAGAAAAAATAGTTACAAATTACAATAATGACTGATCCTTCATGAGGAGGGTCCCACTTGAGCATCTAGAAACTTCTTCCATGACGCAGCATCAGAGGCAATGCCCTCAAATACGTAGGGTTCCAAAAATTGAATGTTGATTTCAAATTTTTTAGCTTGGTTCTTTATAGCTTCCACTCTGGCTGCGCTTAACCGAAGCTGGTCTTCCAAGATCTGCACACTAACTGCTGAATGGCCTACTTCGCTTCTCAGAATCTGTTCATCAATGGCCTTAATGTGCTGCATTCTTGCTTCTTCATCCTGATGTCTTTTCTGCAACACCTCCATCAATGAATCATGGTCTGGGAAATCATCCAGCCTCTTCTCGGCCTCTACCTGGCACCGGTTGTAGGTAATGAGAAGTCTTCTGAAAAACTCGGTGCATAATCCCTTTGTCCTTTTAACTGCCTTCTTGAAATATTCAGCGGTGTTGATGGCAAACTCCACTAGGTTATAGTCCCGCTTGAGGGCTTGTTGGTATTTTGACGGTAGCTCTGATGGAGTTTATTCCTTGTTCTCCATCCTCGCCATTCTTGCAGTCAGGACCTCTTGGACGTCCTGAGATTTGTCCACAAAGTAAGATGCAATTTCCAACATCTCTTCCAATTGTCCATCGATCTGCAGCACTCTACATCTTTCTTCCTCAACAGCAGTCTGTAGCTGCAGCATCTTGGATTTTTGGGCCAAGACATGCTCTTTGAACGGCTGGAGGTTAACCTGCTATTCTCTTGCTTCCTCCAGAGCAGTTGTTAGCGAGGAAATCTGTTCTTGATGTTCCTTCTTCAGTTCTTGGGTGTGCATATCATTGGCCTCCAAGAGGATCTTTTGTTGCTCTTTTAGCTCCTCCACCTTTGCCAGTAGCTGTTCCTTTTCAGTTCTTAACTCTTGGTACTCTTTCTGTACTCTCTCCATAGACTCCTGTGTCGTTTCCAGCACTTGTATTTCTCCTTGGAGGGCCTGTACTTCAGCTCTTGAGGACTTCATTTCCCTTTGCATATCTTCATATTTCCTCTTGAGCCTATTGTTTTCTTCCCTCTCTTTCCTCAATGCATCTTTCAGCTGAGCAAAGGATTTCTTGGACTGCTCCAAGTCAGTTATTATCTTGCCTACATTATCTTCTGAAGCTTGGATAAATGCAGACCCGGCTCGTAGGGTGAATCTTGGATCTTGTTCTATTCGTAACATAATAGCCGTATCCATTATCATTTTACCAGGTAGACCTTCCGCGTGAACTTTCCTCTCTGTTCTCTTTATTATTCTCTTTGTTGTCCTATCATAATATACAGTGTTGAAATCATGGATTTCTTCCCCTTTCTTCTGAACAAAAGGAACCAGCTTGAGAGTGGGGACCATGGGAGTGCTGGAAGCAGGTACTTGTGGGTCCTAAACCTCGAGGTTCTCAACATATTGGGTCCGCCCTCCAGCTCTGTCAGAATATGACTGTTCTATCTCAGTCTGTGTCAGCTTCAGCCTCTCTACCTCCTGCTTTTGCAGCTCCTCATTGAGCTTTCTCTTCGCTTCTTCAGCTGCTTTTCTAGCTGGTTCTTCAGTTGCTTCCTGGGCTTTCTTAGATGCTTCTTGGGCAGCTTTTCTTTTCCCTTCCTCTTCGCTATGTAGCCACCCTGTAGCTTCTTTTTCCAATCTTTGAGCCTCTTCATTTCTCCTTTTGGCTTCTTCCTTTGCCTTATCCTGTTCATCCCCTTTCCCACCTTTGGTGGTAATCTTCTTCTTGAATATTCTCTTCAGTGCTATCATGTTCGGGGCATTTCGGAAGACAGATTCATCCCTATCAAAATGGTGGGTATACTCAAAATGCACCTTGTTTTCCTTACAATGCTCTGCAACTTTACCATGGGAGTCATTTCTGTGGTAGGGCATCTCTCCAAAATGGAATCTCTCCAGCTCCTCCACAATTTCACCAGCTTGTTTCACCTTAGCGAACCTGTAGCTTCCTAGTCTGAAGGGCAAGGGAGGCTAAGCAGTCTTCTTATGTTTGAACAGGAAGCTACCTATTCCATCCAAGAACACTTGTCTGACTACCTCCTTATGGACAATGTAATCAGTTGTGTATTTTGGTAGTAGGGAAGGTGCTCTCGAGCCTCCAAACATTTTGAAGTACATGCCATTTTTGGTCAAATAGTAGTCTGCATAGTCTTATATTACTTGCATGGCCTCCTCCGACATACAATCACACTCTTTCTGGAAAATGAGTGTGTATAGTGGCATAATGAAGTGCTCACAGACCTCTCTATAATGGATGTGGTACTGGTGTGCCCACAATGGTCTATAAGCAGCATAGACATCCATTCTTTCCCTGTCCCAGAAGCACCTGAGACCAGGGAAAGGCTGGTTGCATAGTATACAGTCTATGAGTATTGAACTCATATAAAATTCAGACCTTTTCTGGGACTCTCCTCCCAAGGCTGAGGCCAAGCAAGAAGAAAGACTGCTTGATACAAAGCTGGCCCAGTTGAAGATTGTCCCTTGGGTTGCCACATGAAAAATGATGGGTATCCACTCTGGCTTGAAGAATCTGCCATGAGCTCTCCCAAATACCCTATTAAGCATCAGAGCTATAAATATGTAGGGAGCCCTCAAGCTCGCTGTATCATACTCACCCGTGGGTCTGTATCGGTAATGTTTTCCCTGCAATAGCATTCTCTTAAGATTATCTACCAGGTCCATTCTAATGCTATTCAGCCAATCATCAGATAAGAATACTTGGGCTTCTGGCAGGTGATAAGCCAACGCCACATATCCAGGGCTAAATGCAGCATAGCCCTGTCTTTCAACATTTTCCAGAATCATTGTGGTTCCATCTTCCTGGGGCAGAATCCAACCAATTACCTTAGAGCATGGGAATAGCTCTGGCCTGGTGGTGACCTTCATAAGGGAATATCTTTCAATGTTTGCATATATGGACTCTTCTTCTAAGCCCATGTTGGGAACTTCTCTTCGGGTAATCAGTATATAGATTTCCCCCCACTGGTATTCAGGTTCCATGCCAAAAATCCATTTAGTGTCTTCATATACATATTCTGTCTTGGTGACCACTTCTACTTATAACTCTTATTCGACCACAGGGGCCTTCTTCTTTTGTCTCTTTGACATTGTGAGCTCGAATTCTTCCTGCCATATATAACATTGTAACATTAAGCAATTCCAGTTGCAGACACTTATATGACAATGTGCAGCGTTTTACTTCTTTTATGTGTATCATGACAGCAATTAGTTAACGAAGCTAACATATGTGTATGACCTTACTAACAGAGCTATTGAAACATGATTTGCATTGTTCAGTGAATTAGTCTATGTGCAATCTATCATTTATGTAGGATATTAAACAATTCTATCAATCAATTGAAGACAGCAATAAATCTACATTAATGCACAACAAGTCTTGGCTCTCTGCGCATGCCATGGTCGCTTTGTTGTGCGGGAAAACAGTAGCTACGCGGGTTTTATCAACGATGGCAAGCTTACACACTTAGGGTCAACAAGCTAAGAGTAGGGGTACACCCTCTTCCCTGGCCCAGTTTTGACACTGATCACGAATTGGGTTGCGCGGGACTGCGTAGGTGAAAACGGCTAGGGCTTCAAATGTGGGTAACGCGCAGCGGGATAAACAGCCCCGGGCCCTACAGGGAGAGACCACGAAAAACTAATCCTACCCAAGCATCATCACCAAGGGTGGATTGGTGTAGCCAGCGCAATGGCCGCCTGCATTGAAGCCCCCACTCGAATGGCGCAGGTTCGAATAACGGACGGCTGCGGCCAGGAAAAACCCTATGGGTCGAACAAAAAGAAAACCTCCACTGCGAACAGTACTACTACAAAATCCCCCAAATAAATATATAGGTTTGTGACTAACGGGGTTAAGGTAAAATGGCCGCAGTCCAACCTAACCCATAGAAAAAAAAACCACCCAATGCTCAAACGGAAAGATGAAAGGCAATCGAAACCTACCTGGCACTGATGTGTAACCGGCGTGGAGGACTGTCGAGCTTCACGGTGGCGACACCTGGATAGCGCGTACCGAAAACGGGGGACCGGGTGAGTGTGAGCAGGCGACAGCATGATAGCGACAGAGCATGGCAATTGAAAATGACAATAGAATACATAACCCCTCGACCTCGTATATATATACATGGTCAAACTCTTGTGGCAGGAAAAGTTAAAATCGGATGTCAAAGCGCTTTGTATCGGAAGTCGAAAGTAAACTTCAGTTCGCAACAGCGGAAGTCCAAAGCACAAAGTCATCCACAAAGACACATATGGTGAGGAAAACATCGAACGACAGAGAGTTTTGTGTCGGAAGTTGAAAGCTTACTTCTTTCCGCAAGGGGGGAAAGCCGAACCAAAAATCCATCCGCAACGGTGGGGATAACCGGAATTAAAGTATAAGTTGGAAGAAAATGATTAACACGTCGGCAAGATCGGCGCTTCCTTCATCCGCAACGGTAGAACTGTAAATCATTCCAACATCCACAATGAGAATTAAACCGGAAGCAACAATACTTAAAGGCTCGAAAAGTTTAGAGCTTTAGCAGCCGCAACGGCGGAAAAGAAAAGACTTCGGGCAAGCAACTAAAGGCTGATGCGTCGGCTGGAAAATCGCTTTATACATCGGGTGTTAAACCTCTTTGGGAGCCACAACGGCAGAAGAGGAAAGGATAAACCTTTCCATAATGCAAGGCTTAAATCAGAAGCGGTAAGACTAGAGGTTCGAAAAAGTTAGGCCTTTGGCAGCTGCAACAACGGACAAATAAAGGGTGCGGCCCTCCACGGTGGCGGGAAACGGAGGACTTAAACAATGATCGGGAGAAGAAGTGGTTTCCCGCCCACAACGGCGGAGAAAAACATGACCAAAACCTTCTGACATAAACCCAAAAATAAGCCGATGTGAAATACCGACGGATCGGAAGACGAAAACGCATTTCCTTCCGCAACAGTGGAAGACCAAAACAAACACTCACCCGCAACGGCAGAAGATAAAAACAAAATACCTTCCGATTCAAGCAGGCTTCAAACACAATTAAAGGCAAATGATGAAGTTTTGATCAATCATTTAAATTCTTAATCATTTTAGAAAATTGAAAAATAGCTGTAGATCAATCCAAACATAAGCAAGTCTTTCTGAAACGTTCTCAACCAAATCCAAGAAGACAATCAAACTAATTCAAGCAAAAGGAGGGTCCTAAATTTTTTTTTGGAATTTTGGGATATTTGTTGTAGCTGCAACAATTGGCGACTATCTGGTGAACCCCAGATTTCTGAATTAAATCCTTCTCAGTGCAAGACCGTCTGAATAAAAGTTGAAATCTTCTAGATGTTTGTATCCCTGGGCTGGCCAACTTAAGCATTTAAACCATTGACAAGTAGTCTATTCTTTGGGAAATGGTAACATCAGAAATATTGCAAGTCTGAATAACTCTTTTGAGGCCAAATAAGTGAGGTTTATTTTTCCTGTCCTTAGGTAGTTTCCAGCTTGGACACCACAGGATTGTAACAGATAGTAAACAGTATTATCCTTTTGTTCCGCATTCCCATGCCAACTGCACTTTTGTGCCTTTTTAACTTTAGTTCTTTTGATATGAGTCCTCCTGCATGCCTTTCTTACTGAATTTTAATTCAGGATCCTCTATCCCATAGTGTCCTTTTGTGTGAACAGTGTACTTCATATTTCAGTTCACGGACGGAGAGGATCTTGTGGCAATTTAGTACTTCATGCTTTGATACTTTGCTTTGATATGTATTGTTTTTCTTTAAGGAGTTTTGACTCTTGATAGCTTTTAGATTTTCTGGAATTATGGCATGGGATCATTTATATATGATATACTGTTTACTCTGCTTCCTTTCCATGGGTCTTTTGCTGTCACCCCCTTGGATATTTAAGATGTGAAATGGATGGAGCCTCGAAATAGCATTCGAGACCTCTTTTACTTCTGAGTTATTTGCAGGGGTTAACTAAGACTTCAATGAATGCATTTCCAGTTAGGAACACTGCTACTAGAAGACATTCTATACTTTAAAGCACAGTCTTTTGCTCAAGATTTCAGTTAATAAAGAACCCTGATGTTTCCTTTGCAACCAAAAGTTTGCCTCTTTATTCAAACCTAAAGAAATGCTAGCAAAGAAATAAAAGAAAACAACATCAAATCAAATAATCAAAAGAAAAAGCATCAAAGCATTAAAGAACACAAAACAATTTATTTATGTACAAAGCAAAAAGAAAGAAAAATTTCACCCACTCCTGAAAAAATTCAAATCTAGAGAGCTAAAGGGTGGGCTGGATCATAGACATGAGATATCTAACCATGGTCTAGCTGGGCTAGTTTTGAAACTGAACACATGTCTACTATCCTACAATCATCTCTTACAGCTTGAAGAAGTTGAAGGAGCTTAGGCTGAGTGTCAGTCATAGAACTGGCCTTGCTTGAGGTATGATGTCTTAGCTTACACTCAGTCAGATAGTTTCCCAGGACAGAATCAGCAGATTCATTTCCTTCCCCTAGCTTAGTGACAGTATACTTCATATAAGGCTCTCTTGAAATCTTAATCTTATTTGGGGTACCTGTGAGAGGCAACAATAAATGAGACCAATCTAAAGCAAAATAGCCTTTTAACCTGGCAGACCAATCTCTATTTAGAATAATCCCATATCCACTAGGTATGTCAGCCACAATGATGCCAATAAATTGAGAAATCTTGTTGTTTGCAGACAAGCGAATGAGGACATTTTTCATTTCCCCCACTACTTTTACACCTGAGCTTTCTAATTGCATTACTTCACAAAATGTGGACTCTGGCTTTCCCTTAATCTTTTTGCAAATCTCCAGAGGCATAACATTCACCGCTGATCCAGAATCGACCAAGCAATTATGCACATTGTGATTTAGCATTTCTAGGGTCAAAAGAAAAGGTGGGGTATCAGCTTTCTCTTCCCAACCTGGTTCTATGTCTTCTTCTCCTAGTTGATTTTGAGTAGGCAAATCCTCTTCATGCTCTCCAATTTCATTAGTGTTTTCCTCACTAACACCTATCAGTTCTTCTACAGGTTTGACAGTCTCAGTGATTGGCTCTGCCTCTTGGTTGAGGGTATTGGCTCTAGGTGTTTTGTCCTCAACCTTCACCTCTACTTGTCTCTTGACATTCTTTTGCAGTCTTTTGATCTTCGAAATTGTTAAATCCATGTCCTTTGTTGCTGTAGGTGTGCATTCAGTTTTGAGAGCGCCCTCTTCAGTGTCAAACAGCGAGATACCATTCCATGAAAGCATAGTGTCATTATCTTGTTTCTCCATAGCCTGGTTTTTATTCTCTTCCTTGCCACTGTTCTTGGTTACTTTAGAATCTAGCAGCTGATTCATAACCAGTGTTATCTAATTCAACCATTGCGGGCACTTCTTTTCCGAATGAGGTTGTTGGTGAAAAGTGCAGAAATTGTCACCCCCTACTTCTGTTATGTTTACTGATGGTAGATGTGGGGGAGGGACTTTCCATTGGTTGTTATCCTCTCTTTTTGGATAATAGGGTTTGTGAGTTTTCTGAGCTTCCCTCCCTTTCTCCAGGTCTATTATTCTATTGTATAGATTCTGCATCATTTTCAGCATTCCCTGATAATCATGTGAGTGATCCTCTTTAGGTTTAGACAGCAGTAAATCTCTTCTCCCGGTAGTCTTCTCTTCAGGTAAGTCAGGGTAATATTCTACACTTTCCATTTCATCTTCTACCCTTCCTACCTCTTCATAAGTCTCTACCAATGTAGGCTTGGCTTTCATTTTAGCGAACATAGCTAACTGAGGTCCTGGGGCAGATGTATAATATTCAATTAAGACCTTGTCTGAGGGTCTGTCAGCTTCAGAAAAATTCTTTAGGTATAATGGGAATCTTTGAGTGAACTTATGTACCTTTTCATTATTCTCTTTTCTTAACAAACCAAGACCTTTCATCAATGAGGCATGCGTTTTTTGGGCTATGTATTTATTCCTGAAAACCCTTTCGAAAGTGTTCCAGTCTGGGATTGAGTTTGTGGGAAGGGAAAAGTACCATGAAGCAACTGCCCCTTTCAAGGTATGAGGGAATAATCTACAGACAACATCTTCGTACTCCCCAGCCCTTAACCCTTCTACTGCTAAATAAAAACTCTGCAAGTGATCATCTACAACAGTCTTTTCCTCAGGGTCAAACTTAGGCAGTAGCTTATCAAAACCCTGAGGTAAGTTATGCAATGGAGGAATAAGGTTCAAAGGTGATCTAGCTCTCCAAGGAGGTAATGGGTTGGGCTGGTTCACAATCACACCAACCATGAGTACAGGCAAAAGAACAAAAAAAAATGAGCAAAGAGCAATGTAGGGTGAGAACAGGCTTTCTTACTTCAAAGGTATAACTGAAACCTGTAAGTACTTGGGTCAGGCTGAAAGCTTCAAAATATCTGCTGGTAAGGTAACCTTGGGAAAAAATAAGTTTCCACGGCCAGCCATTCACTGGCGGCCCTCCTTCTAGCGCCAAAACTGTTGAGGCCTAGAAATTTGCGAGAAATAACAGCAAGGGATTCTCCCCAGTCAACGTTCCCAACTAGACCGTTGACTATTTGGTGTAGGTAATCCGTCCGATTTGCAGTCCGGCTACTGTAGGTCAAGTAACAAAACAAAGGTTTTACCGGTTGCGGCCCGGTCCACCGAGTTTTTGTATTCTTGACTTAATGTATGAGATGCATATACCTAATTAACCATGCAAGGTGATGAGGATGCAGGAGTAGTCACAATGTGATGCGCAAGTTCTTACCTCTTGTCTTAAGGATCACATGCATCTATATCACATATGCAGTAATGAAATGAACTAACTATCTATCTATCTACCTATCCCCAGGGAGCCAAAATATGATTTATTTATGAGTAATGTGAACTATTCATGCATTATAAATAGAAATTACAGGTAGCTGATATTATTATCTACAACAAATGAAAGATTAAAGATATTTCAACAATCAGATAGCCAACTGTTTCATAAGTAGCATACATCACTCATGGTGACATTTCCACAAAATGAACCAGAAATCATTTAAACAAGAACATAGGTTCAAAGGGTTAGAACAATCTCACGGTTAATGGACAAAAACTGGAAAAACAAAATAGTTCATCTTTCAGTCATCCACAGCATAACATTTGGAAATTCCACCAATCTTTCTCCAGCAGGCAAACCATCTTTCTTTATTGCAAAGAGAAATAGTTCTTCTTACAATATTGCTTTCTAGTCTAACTGGGAAAAAATTCCTTTTCCCTTCTAAGCTTTCTATCTTTATACAAAAGGGTGAGACTGTTGGGCTGTCCAAAGTGACCTTTGGGCTTCCCAACCCCTCGTTTCCCAACGTTCTGCTTTTCTTAAATGTTTTACAAAAAATAGTTACAAATTATAATAATGACCGATCCTTCATGAGGAGGGTCCCACTTGAGCATCTATAAATTTCTTCCATGACGTAGCATCAGAGGCAATGCCCTCAAATGCACAGGGTTCCAAAAATTGAATGTTGATTTCAAATTTTTCGGCCTGGTTCTTTATAGATTTCACTCTGGCTGCACTTAACCGAAGCTGGTCTTCCAAGATCTGCACACTAACTGCTGAATGGCCTACTTCGCTTCTCAGAATCTAGTCATCAATGGCTTTAATGTGCTGGATTCTTGCTTCTTCATCCTGATGTCTTTTCTGCAACACCTCCATAAATGAATCATGGTCTGGGAAATCATCTAGCCTCTTCTCGGCCTCTACCTGGCACCGGTTGTAGGTAATGAGAAGTCTTCTAAAAAACTCGGTGCATAATCCCTTTGTATTTTTAACTTCTTTCTTGAAATCTTCAGCGGTGTTGATGGAAAACTCCACTAGGTTATAGTCCCGCTTGAGGGCCTGTTGGTCTTTTGACGGTAGCTCTGCTGGAGTTTCTTCATTGTTCTCCATCCTCGCCATTCTTGCAGTCAGGACCTCTAGGACGTCCTGAGATCTGTCCACAAAGTAAGATGTAGTTTCCAAGATCTCTTTTAATCGTCCATCGATCTGCAGCACTCTACATCTTTCTTCCTCAATAGTAGACTGTAGCTACAGCATCTTGGCTTTTTGGGCCAAGACATGCTCTTAGAACGGCTGGAGGTTAACTTGTTGTTCTCTTGCTTCCTCCAGAGCAACTGTTAGCGAGGAAATATGTTCCTAATGTTCCTTCTTCAGTTCTTGGGTGTGCAAATCATTGGCCTCCAAGAGGATATTTTGTTGCTCTTTTAGCTCCTCAACCTTTGCCAGTAGCTGTTCATTTTCAGTTCTTAACTCTTGGTACTCTTTCTGTACTCTCTCCAGAGACTCTTGTGCCGTTTCCAGCACTTGTATTTCTCCTTGGAGGGCCTGTACTTCAGCTCTTGAGGACTTCATTTCCCTTTGCATATCTTCATATTTCCTCTTGAGCCTGTTGTTTTCTTCCCTCTCTTTCCTCAATGTATCTTTCAGCTGAGCAAAGGATTTATTGGACTACTCCAAGTCAGTTATTATCTTGCCTACATTATCTTCTGAAGCTTGGATAAATGTAGACCCGGCTCTTAGGGTGAATCTTGGATCTTGGTCTATTCCTAACATAACAGCTGTATCCCTTATCATTTTACCAGGTAGACCTTCTGCCTCAACTTTCCTCTCTATTCTCTTTGTTGCCCTATCATAATATACAGTGTTGAAATCAGGGATTTCTTCCCCTTTCTTCTGAACAAAAGGAACCAGCTTGAGAGTGGGAACCATGGGAGTGCTGGCAGCAGGTAATTGTGGGTCCTAAACCTCGGGGTTCTCAACATCTTGGGTCTACCCTCCAGATATGTCAGAAGCTGACTGTTCTGTCTCAGTCTGTGTTCGCTTCAGCCTCTCTGCCTTCTGCTTTTGCAGCTCCTCATTGAGCTTTCTCTTCGCTTCTTCACCTGCTTTTCTAGCTACTTCTTCAACTGCTTCCTGGGCTTTCTCAGATGCTTCTTGGGTAGCTTTTCTTTTCCCTTCCTCTTCACTGTGTAGCCACCCTGTAGCTTCTTTTGCCAATATTTGAGCCTCTTCATTTCTCCTTTTGGCTTCTTCCTCTGCCTTAGCCTGTTCATCCCCTTTCCCACCTTTGGTGGTAATCTTCTTCTTGAATCTTCTCTTCAGTGCTGTCATTTTCGGGGCATTTCGGAAGACAGATTCATCCCTATCAAAATGGTGGGTATACTCAAAATGCACCATGCTTTCCTTACAATGCTCCGCAACTTTACCACAGGAGTCATTTCTGTGGTAGGGCATCTCGCCAAAATGGAATCTCTCTAGCTCCTCCACAAATTCACCAGCTTGTTTCACCTTAGCAAACCTGTAGCTTCCTAGTCTGAAGGGAAAGGGAGGATAAGAAGTCTTCTTATGTTCGAATAGTAAGCTTCCTATTCCATCCAAGAACACTTGTCTGACTGCCTCCTTATGGACAATGTAATCAGTTGCGTATTTTGGCAGTAGGGAAGGTGCTCTCAAGCCTCCAAACATTCTAAAGTACATGCCATTTTCGGTCAAATAGTAGTCTGCATAGTCTTCTATTACTTGCATGGCCTCCTTCGACATACAATCACACTCTTTCTGGAAAATGAGTGTGTATAGTGGCATAATGAAGTGCTCACAGACCTCTCTGTAATGGCTGTGGTACCGGTGTGCCCACAGACCTCTCTGTAATGGCTGTGGTACCGGTGTGCCCACAATGGTCTATAAGCAGCATAAACAGGCATTCTTTCCCTGTCCCAGATGCACCTGAGACGAGGGAAAGGCTGGTTGCATAGTATATAGTCTATGATTATTGAAGTCATATAAAATTCAGACCTTTTCTGGGACTCTCCTCCCAAGGCTGAGGCCAAGCAAGAAGAAAGACTGCTTGATACAAGGTTGGCCCAGTTGAAGATTGTCCCTTGGGTTGCCACATGAAAAATGATGGGTATCCACTCTAGCTTGAAGAATCTACCATGAGCTCTCCCAAAGACCCTATTAAGCATCAGAGCTATAAATCTGTAGGGAGCCCTCAAGCTCGCTGTATCATACTCACCCGTGGGTCTGTATCGCTAATGTTTTCCCTGCAACAACATTCTCTTAAGAGTCTCTACCAGGTCCATTCTAATGCTATTCAGCCACTCATCAGATAAGAATACTTGGGCTTCTGGTAGGTGATAAGCCAACGCCACATATCCAAGGCTAAATGCAGCATAGCCCTGTCTTTCAACATTTTCCAGAATCATTGTGGTTACATCTGCCTGGGGCAGAATCCAGCCAATTACCTCAGAGCATGGGAACAGCTCTGGCCTGGTGGTGACCTTCATAAGGGAAGATCTTTCAATGTTTTCATATATGGACTCTTCTTCTAAGCCCATGTCGGGAACTTCTCTTCGGGTAATCAGTCTATAGATTTCCCCCCACTGGTATTCAGGTTCCATGCCAGAAATGAATTTAGTGTCTTCATATACGTATTCTGTCTTGGTGACCACTTCTACTTCTGGCTCTTCTTTGACCATAGGGGCCTTCTTCTTTTGTCTCTTTGAAATTGTGAGCTCGAATTCTTCCTGCCATATATCACATTGTAACATTAAGCAATTCCAGTTGCAGACACTTATATGACAATGTGCAGCATTTTACTTCTTTTATGTGTATCATGACAGCAATTAGTTAACGAAGCTAACATATGTGTATGACCTTACTAATAGAGCTATTGAAACATGATGTGCATTGTTCAGTGAATTAGTCTATGTGCAATCTATCATTTCTGTAAGATATTAAACAATTCTATCAATCAATTGAAGACAGCAATAAATCTACATTAATGCACAACAAGTCTCGGCTCTCTGCGCACGCCATGGTCGCTTCGTTGTGCGGGAAAATAGTAGCTACGCGGGTTTTATCAATGACGACATGCTTATGCACTTAGGGTAAACAAGCTAAGAGCAGGGGTACGCCCTCTTCCCCGGCCCAAGTTCGACACTGATCACGAATTGGGTTGCGCGGGACTGCATAGGTGAAAACGGCTAGGGCTTCAAATGTGGGTAACGCGCAGCGGGATAAATAGCCCCGGGCCCTACAATGAGAGACCGCAGAAATCTAATCCTACCCAAGCATCATCACCAAGGGTGGATTGGTGCAGACAGCGCAACGACCACCTGCACCAAATCCCCCCCTCGAACGGCGCAAGTTCGAATAATGGATGGCTGCGGCTAGGAAAAACCCTATGGGTCGAACAAAAAGAAAACCTCCACTACGAACAGTACTACTACAAAATCCCCCAAATAAATATATAGGTTCGTGACTAATGGGTTTAAGGTAAAACGGCCGCAGTCCAACCTAACCCGTAGAAAAAAAACCACCCAATGCTCAAACGAAAAGATGAAAGGCAATCGAAACCTACCTGGCACTGATGTGTAACCAGCGTGGAGGACTGTCGAGCTTCACAGTGGCAACACCTGGATAGCGCGTACCGAAAACGGGGGACCGGGTGAGTGTGAGCAGGCGATAGCATGACAGCAACAGAGCACGGCAATTGAAAATGACAATAGAATGCATAACCCCTCAACCTCGTATATATATACATGGTCAAACTCTTGCAGCGGGAAAATTTAAAATCGGACGTCGGAGCACTTTGTATCGGAAGTCAAAAGTAAACTTCGGTTCGCAACGGTGGAAGTCCAAAGCGCGAAGTCATCTTTGAAGACACATATGGCGAGGAAAACATCGGACGACAAAGATTTTTGTGTCAGAAGTTGAAAGCTTACTTCTTTCCGTAACAGCGGAAGGCTGAACCAAAAATCCATCCGCAATGGTGGGGATAACCGAAATTAAAGTATAAGTCGAAAGAAAATGATTAACACGTCGGAAAGATCGGCGCTTCCTTCATTCGCAACGGTGGAACCGTAAATAATTCCAACGTCCACAACAAGACTTAAACCGGAAGCAACAATACTTAAAGGCTCGGAAAGTTTAGTGCTTTGGCAGCCGCAACGGTGGAAAAGAAAAGACTTCGGGCAAGCAACTAAAGGCTGACGTGTCGGTTGGTGGATCACTTTATACATCGGGCGTTAAACCTCTTTGGGAGCCACAACGACGGAAGAGGAAAGGATAAACCACTCCATAATGCAAGGCTTAAATCAGAAGCAACAAGACTAGAGGTTCAGAAAATTTAGGCCTTTGGCAGCCGCAACGATGGACAAATAAAGGGTACGGCCCTCCGCGGCGGCGGGAAACGGAGGACTTAAACAATGATCGAGAGAAGAAGTGGTTTCCTGCCCGCAACGGTGGAGAAAAACATGACCAAAACCTTCCGACATAAACCCAAAAATCAGCTGATGTGAAATACCGACAGATTGGAAGATGAAAACGCATTTCCTTCCGCAACGACGGAAGACCAAAACAAAGACTCACCCGCAATGGTGGAAGATCAAAACAAAATACCATCCGATTCAAGCAGGCTTCCAATGCAATTAAAGGCAAATGATGAAGGTTCGATCAATCATTTAAATTCTTAATCATTTTAGAAAATTGAGAAATAGTTTTAGATCAATCCAAGCATAAGCAAGTCTTTCTGAAACGTTCTCAAACCAAATCCAAGAAGACAATCAAACTAATTCAAGCAAAAGGAGGGTGCTAAATTTTTTTGGGGAATGTTGGGAAATTTGTTGCAGCTGCAACACTAGGGTAACAATTTATTTTAATGAATATAAGAAGTTAATCCAAAATGTCAAAATACCATTTGACTTGGTTTATATTGATTTCACAAACATTCAACAATCGTGAAATTATACAAGTGAAGAATGAATGAAAAGATTCAAATTTTGGTCAAATGTTAAAGTTTCAAAAAGAGATCCTTTCTAAAGATAATACACTTCTAGACTCTACATATGCTACAAAAAGTCTATAAAATCATTGGGATTACATTATGATATCACAAGTAAATTTGAACCCAAAATTCGACGATATATTTTCTTGAATTTCGATAACACTCCATCTAACATATAATAAAGTATATTATTTTTAAATGTCGATAAAAATTCGTCGAATATATGGCATATACAAGAAGTCATCGTAAATACAAAAACCATTCATCTCATCACCACAAGTAAGGACCACAGACCCACAACAAAAATCCAACGAGTTGTTGTCGAATTTCTGACACATACTTCGTTGGTTAACCAACAACTTATTCCATTCAGGTTGTCAAATAACCGACATGTAAGGACCATTGATCCACGACAAAATATGAGGATTTTTCATCTAATTTATGACACATACTTGGTCGATTAATCGATATCTTATTCCTCCCAAGGTGTCGAATAATCGACATGAATGCATAGGAAATTCAATGGAAAATATGAGAACCTTTGTCGTTGGAGGTATAGCATCATCATCAGATTATTGTTGGGTGTCCATCGAATATCCAACACAACCCTAGAAAAATAGTCGACCCCTTTACCATCGGTTATATAGAAACCTCATTGAACATAGTCAATGTTGTCCTTGGAAATGTGACGGTATTGAGTAATTAAATATATATATATATATACCCATATTGAAATTTGAGCAAGTAGCATTTTTATGTCTAAATGTTAGAAAGGACCAAGTTTTGCGGACTAATATTAATTGTTAAAAATTATTTGAGGGAACAAATTGATCCAAAATATTATGACAGTACCTAGGGGGGTGGGAGGTGATGATAATGATGCCTATAGATTTTAGGAATAAAGTAACATTAGAGAATTGACATTAGTTTCCTAGAAGGCGTATAAGTATTCTCATTTGATGAGAAAGGTGCTATGAAAGGGTACCTCACTCTACATGAGGTTGAGTCATTTGGACATCCGATCTTTTTTTGGAAGGAGATCAACTTTCAAATAGTTTTTAGATTAAAAAATATAGCACAAAATTATTATTCAATGTTGTCTTACAATGAATCATGTGTTGTAGTGTAAAAAATTGGACTCTCAACTTTGTCCCAATTAGGTTAAAGTAGACCAGGTCCCTAAACTTTAATCCACAAAGAGCACAAAATTATTATTCAATGATGTCTTACAATGAATCATGTTTTGCAGTGTATAAAATTGGACTCTCAACTTTGTCCCAATTAGGTGAAAGTAGACCAGGTCCCCAAAATTGAATCCATAAATTACTTTGGGGTCATCAATATAAATGCCAAGAAATTGTAGGGACATAGAAGGATTAAATAATAAAAATCATCTCCATACAAAGGGCTATAATCTATTTCCTTTGAATATCAAAGTTCCAAGAAAGGGTACTTCACTCTATCTGATTGTGTGCAAGAAGAAGACCAATTTTCAAAAAGTATCAAGGCACAAAGAGTGAGAACCAAATTCTACCATAATGAGTTGTTATGGAACTATTTGTTTACAATGAATCATGTGCTACAACGTAAGTGATTTGGCTCCATTAACTTTTTACTAATAAGGTTAAATTAGACTAGGTCAGGATTGATTGAATCCATACAATGTTGAGGCCTTGACAATTGTGTCAAAGAAATGTAATATTCCAGAAATATCTTTGAAATGATAGCAAGTAGCATTTTTATTCACATCTAAATGTATTGAATATGAGCAAGTAGCATCTTGAAAACTTGGATTACTTGAAAAACTTGGAAATGATCAAGAGAAAACAAATATTTTTACAACATTGCTTAGACACTTATTAAAAGGTTTATATTCTCACTGATAAGATTATTTATCACCCACAACTCCCCTTGATTGTCAAGGAATCGTCCCATTAGCTACAATTCCTTTTGGGTGGGTCACTGAAGCATGTTTATGAGGTTAATATTTAGAAGCTCTTCCTTCTTCATTTTAGATTCTATCTTGAGAATGGTTTTATGACCTTGAACTTGGTGGATGTGTGGATAATCTATCCCTTGGATTGATTCGCATGAAAATCAAGCATTTTTATCATAGTCCTCTTTCGATGAGGGTGCATTGTTGAAGGAAGATTCTAGCTTTCCAATATTAGGAAAACGGTTATCCATCTACAGGTCATCACTAGTGTTCCTTTCATGGAATCTTTTGTTGGTTTTAAGATCTAAGTTAAGTGCTGAGGATCATGTTTCTATTATCGAGATACTTTCCTATCAAGCAAAGATGTTATTCTTACTTATGGAAGTGTGCCTTGGATGAGAGAGTCTCTTTTGTTGACTTTTTCACTTGGACTCATATTTTTATGTATCAGTTAAGCACCTCACTTGGGAGTAATATTTTTATAATTCGAAAGTGTTTCTTTTATCTTTTTGTCCATGGAAAGTAATATTTTCTTCCTTGTGAAGTAAACTCAAAGTATGAAAGAAGATGATCCCTCTACTTGAATGGTTTTGGGACCTTTTTGGTAGAGGTGTTATACTTTCCACTTCCTTGGAAAAGGGAACATCACTTGAGGAGTACTTTTGGTATCCATGTGGTGTATTCTTAGTAGGAGAGTTTTCCCACCTTGGAGGAGTTCTAGTGAAAAATTTCACATACTTTCCCTTTCTATGAAGTCTTGATTCATGCACCTAATTTGGAGAAACCTTATTGAATTTACTCTCTTATTTCTTGTATTCTTGGCGGCATGAAGGTTCCCTCCATGGTCAATTGTAGCTCCCTTATTTCAATCTATTCTAGGGATAATTCTATTTTAAACTTTGAATCCCATTCTACAAGATATAGGGAGTTCTATTGAGTTGGTTAATCGTTATATTCACTTGAGTTTGCTACCCACTCATTACATTCTTTTTATTTCACATGAATCTGAGAGAGTATACCCTTTAGTGAGAGCTAGAGGTCGCTCTAATATTGTTCATGTGATTCCATCAATGGAATTGGTGAGAGAAGGTTCTTTGGAATTGATTTGTCATCCCACGACGTGTTTTGAAGTTGAAGAAAATATCTCCAAACTATGTACTTGTAGCTTTGGGATAAATGTATCTTTTCTTATGGTGGCTTAATACCATTCCATTAGTGTGTATCAATATGATTACTTTTACTTGAATTTTCTGAGTTGATTCGTATTGGGGAAGGATCTATTAATTTTCTACTATATTTGGTTCCATATTTCATAGAATTCAAGGAATTGTGATCATAAACAAATTTAAGAGTATTTACTTGACTTTTTTCTATGTTTTTATAAGCGGATATGAATGGTACGCACCTTTTGAGTGCATATCTAAAGTGCTTAAGGTGCAGACCTTTTGGTAGGCACATTTTGGAGAGATACCTTTCTCATGGGGGGTTCACTAAATGAACCTGTTACATAGCACGTACATTCATAGGACATGAAAGAATATCCCTAATCTCACTAAATATTGGAAAATACTTCCTAAAATTGTATTGTTGAACCCCCCTCACAATATATCTTCCTGATTGAGAAAACCCCTAGTTTCACCAAATATTGTAGGTATCCATTTTATCAACCCATTTTTAAAACCCCCTTTATATCATATTTTAAAGTTGTAACAACAAGAGCCATAACGCATCTTAGAATAAGCAAACAAGATGATAATAAAATATAGTATAATTTTATTAATGATCTCAACGAGACTGCAAGGGAAATTGATTTAGTTGTATGTTGGATAGTGGAAGTGACAACAAAATAGTAATGGGGAAGGAAAAACACGTAAAAGGAAACCCAGTCAAGAAATCAATGTAAGAAATAATCTAAAATACTGATAATCCAATAGTCAGTGCAATGCTTAGAAAATATGAGAATTGCACATTTTTCACGCAAAAACCTGCTAATCTACCAATTTTACATCATGTAACTACAAGCATAGCCATATAGAGCTCATGTTTTCTATAAGCTTAATAAATTGAACTCCATAAAATATTTTTAATAATCTTAATAAATGTTTTCTATTGTTTTTTTTTAAATCTATTTGTATGTGATTTTTAATACATGCATAGTAAAATATGGTAAAATAACACTCTTATTGTTTGGATAATCTATTGGAAAATATCTTCTTATGCTTAAAGTATTCCAAGTTTAGTGAACACATGTTCTTTCAGAACTAATGAATCTTATTTCTATATCTATACAAGATCAAAATTAATCAAAAAATAGAGCAAATTCTCTTCATTTCCTATTTTAAATCTTAAAATAGATTAAATGACACTCCCATATAAATTTAACATTGGTTATCCAAGGGGTTATTGATTTTTCTTGGGTCTAGAAGTATTCTATTTTGGAATATTCATAATTTTATTTAATTGGCTGTATAAAACTAAGATAAAAAAAAAAACTCATTTTTTTATGTATATGATCCTTCTTTGGTATATTTTAAGATGAACTTATGGAGTTAGATTTCAATTGGAATTAAGATTTCAATCAATAA